>PVJN01007044.1:0-32449 GCA_004026805.1 Lasiurus borealis
CTAACTGCCCCCCCACCAGCCTAATCACCCCCAACTGCCCTCCCCCTGTCGCCTCGGTCATGCCCACACAGCCTGCTTGTTCAGTCATTTGGTCGTCCCTAAAACTCACCCCTCTGCTGACCTCACCATAGGTAGCCATCTTGTGAGGGTACGATGGTCAAGTTGCATATTACCTCTTTATTATATAGGGTTTGATATATCAGAAGCATTAAAATATTTTTTCTGGCTGACCAATATTGTGAGGTAGATGTTACTTTATAACCAGTTTGAACATAAAATTATTATTCTAGGGACATACCTATGTATTTACATCTGTCTTCAAGTTGCTTGCTCACAGTTGTATTCCAGAATATACTCATGCTTGCTTCAGCAGCACATATACTGTAAATGGAATGATACAAAGATTAGCATGGTCCCTGCTCAAAGATGACATGCAAATGAGTGAAGTGTTCCCATATTTTAAAGAAAAAATAAAAAGAAAAGAATACATTCCACTGGACACAAATGTTAACATAATTAGGAACAGTCAGTAAATTGCCCCATGCGCATGCAGAAGCATTAGCGTAACTTTGTTTATATTTTAATTTTTCAAAACAATTGTACTCATTCATTTAATTCAGCCTATGTATGCTGAATCTTTCTAGGATCCAGACATTATATTAGACACTTGAAATGTAATGAAAATGAGAATAACAACCTACCTTCTGCCCTCATGTTGCTCAGAGTCAAGAAAATATGAAGAAGAGCAGTGCCCAAGGGAAAAGGAATTCCTGAGTGGGAATGTGATAAGAAACAGAGAAAAGAGTCCAAGAATGGAGAGTTGGAGATTTCGGGGTTGGGGGTGTGGTGCAGACCTGAAGGTGTTGGAGGAAAGCCCATGTCCATAGACTGCTCAGCTTCTACTCAAGCAAGTACTACACATAGTCTGGACCTAGCTGTTTGCCCATTGGTGTGAAGAGAAGACAGCCTGCATTTTGCACAGTGATTGTCCAGGACAAGCAGTAATCATCTGTTCCATTCCACATTGTTTCATCTAGCCACTAGATGGCCCAGCCTCCTTGTAACATCACCAGACAGTTGTAAGTGATAAGAAGGAAGACAGAGCATCAAAGTTGGATGCAATGGGTACGGTTAAAGAGAAATCTCCAACATCCTCATCGAACTACCCAAAATACTCTCTGAACCAAAGCACAAAATTATCATAAACGGTTGTTAACTCTTCCTGCATCAACTTTTCAAGCAATCTACAAATCTAGGACAGTTAAAATAGAAGACAAGATGTTGCAAAGATGGTATTGCCAACTACTCAGGGAACCATTTTCAGCTATTCATGCGTGCCATTGATCCCATAATATTCTTTTCAGCCACACATGTATTAGTTATAGGTATGTGTCACTCACTGTCAAGGGCATCACAAATGTAAAACACAGCAATTTCTTTGCATTTAGGTCAAAATGAACAACTATTAATGCACAAATTCAAAAACATAAAATATTTTTATTATAGCTAACTCGGATAGCCTGTGCTTCATTTTAATAGGTACCTTGGGGCAGGGGAGGGAATAAAACACAGAGTAATGCCATGCTAAATACCACTTTCTGATATCTGTACCATGCTAATTCTTCTACAAGAAGGAAAATGTAATGTTCTTAAGTTATTCTCATTCATCTGTTATATTTAAAAGCATTTTTGTGTTTAATGGATCAGAGTGCAAACGTTTTTTTTTTTTACTCAAACTAATTGATATTCTCATCCCATGTTTTTATTTGCCCCAGTTTCAAAGTTAGGCTAAGGAAAGAAAAGTACCTTTCTGATTATCATAGCTATTTGTTGAGCAGGTTATTAGAATACTAGAGGCCCAGTGCACAAATTCATGCACAGGTGGGGTCCAGCCAGCCCAGCCCCAATTGCAGCAGATTGGGGCAAGGCCTGCTGGGAGGAGGAGACAGCAGGAGGTTGGCCAGCCAGCCTGCCCAGATCAGTCGATCAGGACTGGACCAGCTGGGGGAAGGTGCCACAGGTGATTGGCCAGCAGGCCCAAACCCCAATTGGGGAGGGGCCATGGGAGGATGGACGGCAAGTTCCACCCTCAATTGGGGGTGGAGGGGCTATCAGGAGCCGAACTGGCTGGGGGAAGGGGCTATTGGTTGATTGGAGTGGTGAGGGCCCATCGGGGGTGTGATCAGCCAGGGGGGAGGGGCTGCAGGAGGTTGGCCAGCCTTCCCTGCCCCCTATTGGGGTAGAGGGGGCAATTAGGGGTGGGGCTGACAAGGGGGAGGGACTGCAGGAGGTTGGCTGGCTGGCTTCACCCCCAGATCTGGCCAGTTCGCTGGCCGCAGTGGGTGTCATAGTGACCAAATGTGGTTGCTGGCTTTTTATATATATATATAGTTATCCTGACCTAAATGCAAACAAATTGCTGTGTCCAGTTTCCTGAAATGAAACAGGTTAAGCATGGAAGATTTCACCTACATTATAACCACCATTAAGCCAATTTCATGTTGCCTAAATCTTGATTAAAATGTTACAGATTTTCGGCATACCACTTTTCAGCAAAAATGGAGTAGCATAGAAGCAGAGAGCAGACTTTCCCTGCACCCAGAATTTTTAAAAAGTAAAAAGTTCATAGACAGGTTGACCTATGAACCAAGAAGTCAAGGTTCAATTCTGGTCAGGGCACATGCATGTTTTGGGGCTTGATCCCTAATAGGGAGTGATTTTCTGATCATTGATGTTTCTATCTCTCCTTCTCCCTTCCTCTCTGAAATCAATTTAAAAAATATTTTTTAAAAAAGGAAAAAGGAAACAGATAAAACATATAAAAGAATGCTTTTCAAAACAATAGATATTATATAAAGGCCAGTGACTTCCTAACAAACAGGAAGCAAACAACATGAGCTTATGATCCTCACAACTTCCTGCCTTGAGAGAATTTCTAGGCCATGGCTCAAGGAGAAGGAATCCAGGCAGAGCTCAGTGGACACTTTGTGTTGACAAGACAGAAATTAGAGCTTGTGAAAACCAATGTAGATGGACAAACTAACAAAAAGAGGAAAGCTACATACAGAGAAAACTCTAAAGAACTATGGAATGTCTCTTTGGAATATTCAGATGAATATGTGAAGAAACTGAGGCTGGAGAAGGAAGCATCTAACAAGATTGGAGAGAAGAAAGTACCTGTCACTCACACTGGACAGGAATAATGATTATTTCCACCCAAAGGATGGAGACACTTCATAAGACATGGAGTATTATGTAGATTGCTCAGAAGAGTCTTGCCTCAGGAGTGAGGAGTAATTGGTGCTAGATTAAATGCTATTTCCATCCCACCTCACAAGCCTTGAAAGCAAGCCCCAAAAGTATCAAACTATTTCCAACTAATTTTCCCAGATCTGATAGCAAATCTCAAAAATATTTCTATGAAAACAAATAATCCAGTACCCAAAGAGGTGAAATTTACAATATCTGCAATTCAAATAAAGATTATCAGGCATGCAAAGAAGAAAAAATGCAACTCATTTTAAGGAGAAAAATCAACCAATTGAAACTTACCCAGAACTGATAAAGGTATTAGAGTTATCAAATAGGGACATTGTTAGGGATTGAATTGTGTCCCTCGAAAAGGTAAATTGAAGTTCTAATACCTGGAATGTGACTTTATTTGGAAGCAGGGTCTTTGCAGATAGGCGAGTTAAATTTAGGTCATGCTGAGGTAGTATGGGCCCTAATCCTGTGACTGATGCTTTCGTGGAAAGCGGGAATTTAGAGCAGAGACACAAGAGAGAATACTGTGTGATGACAGAGGAGAGACAGGGGTGATGCAAGCCAAGGACACCAAGGACTGCTGGCAACCATTGGGAGCTGGGAGGAGCAGAGAAGGAATCACCCATAGAACCTTCAGAGGGAGCCATGATGTAGCCAACAGTTTAATTTTGGACTTCTAGCCACAAGAACTGTGAGGGAATTCGTGAGGGAATTCATTTCTGTTGCTTTAAGCCAATGGTTGGAAAACCCATTCGTCAACAGAGCCAAATATCAACAGTACAATGACTGAAATTTCTTTTGAGAGCCAAATTTTTTAAACGTAAACTTCTTCTAATGCCACTTCTTCAAAATAGACTCACCCAGGTTGTGGTATTTTGTGGAAGAGCCACACTCAAGGGGCCAAAGAGCCACATGTGGCTTGTGAGCCACAGTTTGCCGACCACTGTTTTAAGCCATCAAGTATATGGTACTTTGTAACAATAGCCCTAGGGGTCTAACACAGACATCAAAAGTGCGTTAGATGTCAAAAGTCACATTGAGACAGGGGAAATATGAAAAAGGCCCAAATTGAACTTCTACACATGAATGTTTCATCTGACATAAAATATATTGATGGAAACAATGGCAGGTTAATTATTTCAGATAAAAAGAATATTGAATTTGAAGATCTAAAGAAGAAACTATGCAAAATGAAAAAGAAGAAAATTAATTTTTAATTTAAAAAAGCATCAATGAAACAAAAACAAAAAAAAGCAAAAAATGAGCTTTTTTGTAAAACAACTTTAATTAGCCTAATATAAGTTTAATAATTGGAATCCCCCAAAGGACTAGAGAGAAATAAGGGGACATAAAAAATAAATGGAGAAATAATGGCTGACATTTTTCCAAAATTGATAAAAATCATAAATTTGCCCTAGCAGTATAGCTGAGTTTGTTGGAACATCATCCAGTATATCAAAAGATAGTGGGTTCAATTCCCAGTCAGGACACATACCCAGGTTGGGGATTCAATCCCCAATAGGGGTTGTGCAGGATGAAGCTGATGGATGTTTCTCTCTCATTAAAGTTTTTTCTCTCTCTCCACTTCCCTTTCTCTCTAAAATCAATAAAACATTAAAAAAAAAAAAACATAAGGAGAAACCAAGATGGCAGCATAGGTGAACACCTAAACTGCTGCATCACACAACAATTTTAAAACTACAGCTAAAAGAGAAAACAGACATCATCCAGAACCACAGGAAACCTGGCTGAGTGGAAATAATACAACTAGAAGGAAAGAGAGGGGCTCAAGGAGACTCAGAGGAGAGGATGGATGGCAGAGTGCCTGTCTGGCTTCCTCTAGCGGGAGAGAGACGGAAATTCACGACTGCACTGAACCCCAGTTCCAGGAGAGACTCATATGGGGGGAGTCTGGACTGTCATTAAAAGGTAGGAGTGCACAAAAACTCAGGGGAGCCGTGAAAGGCAGAGGTTTGGAGGAGTGCACACCACTGTGCACAGAGAGGACTGACTGCTGATTGTGTCACTGGCTTTCACTAGCGGGAGGAAGACAGAATCTCCCAACAGGCTGAGCTCCACTTCCAACTGCACTGAACCCCAGTTTCAGGTGAGACCCTAGGGATCCAGACTCATACAGCTCCCCAGAGCACACTGAAACTCAGGGGAGCCATGAAAGGCAAATGTCTGGAGGCACACAAGCACAAGTGCATGCAGAGAGGGCTGCAGCGATTACTGAGGGGACACTTAAACCCAGGGGCCTCATATGGCAGGGCTGATGGGAAGCCAAGGCTGTCTTCTCAGCCCTAAGACTCTGCCCTATCCAGGCTGAGCACAGAGGCTTATGCAATTTTTCAGTCTTGTATCATAAGGCTGACGCCAGCCCAGAAGTTTTCCCAGTGAAGACACAGCTAATCCTCACAACCAATTGGCTTGGAGGTCAATTTCTCCCAGTGATACCAACAGCAATCAAGACTTAACTACAACAAGGCTGTACACACAGTCCACAAAGGGGTACACCAAGGGAGTCCACCTCAGGTAACTAGGGAGGCGGAGTTACAGGGCCATATAGGACAACTAGCACACAAAGCTACTCTACCAACTCAGGGAAGTAGTGGAATATGTGGAGACAAAGGAACAGATCACAAATGAAAGAAATGTAGGAAAACAAACGACTGGATATAGAGTTCAAAATCATGGTTATAAGATTTTTCAAGAATTTCCTAGAAAAGATGGGTAAATTTAGTGAGACCCAAGAGAAGATAAAAAAGGACCAACTAGAAATTAAACATACACTGACTGAAGTAAAAACTATTATACAGAGATTTAACAGCAGATGAGAGGAACTCAAGAATCAAGTCAAAGATTTGAAATACAAAGAAGCAAAAAATATTCAACTGGAAAAGCAAAAAGAAAAAAGAATCCAAAAATTGGAAGATAGTGTTAGAAGCCTCTGGGACAACTTCAAGCGTACCAACATCAGAATTGTGGGGGTGCCAGAAGAAGAGAGCAAAATACTGAAAACCCATTGGAAGAAATAATGACTGAAAACTTCCCCCACCTGGTGAAAGAAATTGACTTAAAATTCAGAAAGTGAACAGAACACCAAACAAAAGAAATCCAAAGAGGACCACACCTAGACACATCATAATTAAAATGCCAAGAGCAAAAGACAAAGAGAGAATATTAAAAGCAGCAAGAGAAAAACAGTTAATTATCTACAAGGAAGCACCCATTCTGATTTCTCAACAGAAACTATGCAGGCCAGACGGGAGTGGCAAGAAATATTCAACGTGATGAAGAATTGAAGGTCAGATAAAGAGCTTCACAGATAAGAAAAAACTAAAGAAGTTTATCAACACCAACCCAGTATTATATGAAATGCTGAAAGGTACTCTTTAAGAAGAGGAAGAAGGAGAAAAAGGTAAAGATAAAAACTGTGAACAATAAATACATATCTATCAACAAGAGAATCTAAAAATCAAGTGAATAAAAAATGTGATGAACAGGAAATAAATGAATAAACCACCATAAATGCAAAAAATCAATAACCTCGAAATACTGCACAAGAAATATGAAGAAAATACATCAAAACATGTAATAATCAAGTACTTTCAATCAGCAATAAGTAGTCTTAAAAGCATTCTAAGGGAGAAAAAAAATGTTGCAAAAGAAAATGATGACAGAACATTTGTCCTTGGAAATTACAAGATAGTGGAGCAATATTTTTAAAGTACCAAAAGGAAAAAATACTTGCAATCTATAACTTTGTACCTACTAATGCTATCCTTTAAAAATGAAGGCAAAATTAATACTTTTTCAGACACACACACACACAAAATGGAATAATGCATACCAACAGATCTGTACCACAAGAAATGTTAACAAAAGTGTTCAAAGTAAAAACAAGTTATGTCTTTTTTAAATTAATTTTGGAAAGAGGAAGGGGGATATATATATATATATATATATATATATATATATATGCATGAAATTCATGCACAGAGGGGGGTGATGTCCCCCAACCCAAATCTATGCTGTCTCCAATATGGGACTCCTAGAGGGATTCCCGACTGCCCTGACGATCCACTGGGATCAGGCCTAAGTGGGCAGTTGGGCATCCCTCTCAAAATCCAGGAATGCTGGCTCCTAACTGCTTCTGCCTGCCAGCCTGATCACCCCTAACCACTTCTCTGCCAGCCTGATTGACACATAATTGCTTCCCTGTTGTCTCGATTGCCCCCCTAATTGCCCTCCCCTGATAGCCAGATCACCCCTAACTGTCCTCCCATGTAGTCCTGATCACCCCCAACTGCCCTCCCCTGCAGGCCTGGTCTTTCCAACTTCTCTCTTCTGCCAGCCCAGTCACCCCTAACTGCCCTCCCCTGCAGGCCTGGTTGCTCCTAATTGCTCTCCCCTGGAGGAATGGTCGCCCCCAACTGCCCTCCCCCTGCTGGCCTGATCACCCACAACTGTCCTCCCTTGCTGACCATCTTGTGGTGGCCATCTTGTGTCCACATGGGAGCGGCCATCTTGTGTGTTGGAGTGATGGTCAATTTGCGTATTACCCTTTTATTAGATAGGAGAGAGAGAGAGAAACATTGATGTGAGAGAGAAACATCAATCAGTTGCCTCTTAGACGTGCCCCAAATAGGTTTTGAACCCACAACATGAATATGTGCCCTGACTTGGAATCAAATCCATCTTTCAGTGTACTGAATGATGCTCCAGCCAAATCAGCCACACTGATCAGGGCTGTTTATTTTGTCTGTTTGTTTTGTTTTTTATTGAAAAACTAGAGGCCCAGCGCACAAAATTAATGCATGGGTTGTGATCAAGGCCATCTTCCCCAGCTGCCCACAGCTGGCCCTGCCCTGTGCTGCTCCCCATCCCTGGTTCTCTGTTCGTCATTGGTGCCTGACAGCCAGGGGAAGGGATCAAGAGGTTGGCTGTTCCTGCCCACTTGCTGGCCCTGTCCCTGCCAGGGGTGGCAAGCAGGCGATTGGAGCCTGCCAGACGGGAAAAGGGACCAAGAGGTAGTCAGTGCACCTCATAGTGACTGGTCCAGTGGGCATTCTGGTCAGTTTGCTATTAGGGTCAATTTGCAGAATTGTCCTTTTATTGTATAGGATAGTATTCCACTGTATGGATGTATCACTGTTTGCCCATTGCCTAGAACACTTGTGTTGTTTACACTTTGGGTTAATTATGAATAAAGCCCTAAAAACATTGAAATATACAAATTTTAAGCGTACAGTCCAATGAATTTTGAAAAAAAAAAAAGTATGCATTCTCTTACCTCCAGTCTAATTAAGATATAGAACAGCCGAAACCAGTTTGGCTCAGTGGATAGAGTGTCAGCCTGCGGACTGAAAGGTCCCAGGTTCGATTCCGGTCAAGGGCATGTTCATTGGTTGTGGGCACATCCTCAGTAGGGGGCATGCAGGAAGCAGCTGATCAATGTCTCTCTCTCATCGATGTTTCTTAACTTTCTATCCCTCTCCCTACCTCTCTGTGAAAAATCAATAAAATATATATATATATATATATATATATATTTTTTTTTAAGATACAGAACATTTCCATAACCCTGATGAGTTCTCTCCTGTCTTCGTTTGAATCAGTCTCCCCTAAATAGTGTTCTGGTTTCCATCACTATAGTTCCCCGCTTCGGTCCCAGAAAGTCATATACATGGAACTACGCGGTTCGTCAAGAATTGATGTTCTTTTCATCCCAAGAAGAATCAGTAAGTAATTGTAGGCTTTTAGGAAGGAAATTGGTACAATCTGATTTATATAGTTTAAATTATTTTTTTTTGGCTACTGTGTGAAGAATGAAAAGTAGATGATGGTGTGTCACTTAAGTGTTATTTTTCTTCCCATCTTTTGGGGGCGAGGGGGGGGGCATATACGAGTCAATAAAATTCTAGGCAGCCCAGAATTTACCTCCAGCCTTCAAGCCAGAACTGTCCCTGCCATTCCCGGTCCTCCCCAGCAGATGGCGCCCGAGCCCAGCTCCCGGGCCCCCTCGCCAAGTGCGCCCGCTGCAATGTGAGCGGCCGCCGCCAGGTGACGCCTCGGTACAATTTCTGCTCCGAGCGGTCGGGTTTGCGCTGAAGTTGGGGCTCCCTGAGGGTCCCCCAGAGCTACTGCGCCCTGGCTTCGGGGCGCATCCCAGGCAGGCGTCCTCAGAGGCGCCTCCGGCCAGAAGGATCTGGACCCCGGTCTGCCCTGGCCGGCGGTGCATCCCGCGGGGAGTGCTCTATAGAGTGCGTGCGCGCCTTGCGGGGAGGAGAGAAGCGGGGAGCAGGCGAGGGGGGTCCTGGCGGGCAGCGCTTTTAGGAGGCTACCCCGGGGGAAAGGTGGACGGACAGCTGGACGGAAAGACCAGGAAAGGAGGGGGCTTGTACACTGAGCTTTGGAAAGAGCTACCGGGAGGAGGAGGGCGCGGGGCTGGCTGGCAGGCAGGGAGGGGACAGCAGGGATCGGTGTTGAGTGTCGGGGAACAGACAGGGCGCGCCGCGCGGCTCCAGGAAAGTGAAGCCAATCGGCTTGTTTGCGGGACAGTTGCCTAGGGAGACGGAGCACTCGAGAGCCTCTTCTTCTCCCTCTCCAGCCGCCTCTTTGGTGCTGAAGTCACAACCCCCGGAGTCCTCTTTCCCCCACCCCGCCCTCCCTCCCTCCCTCCCTCCTTCAGCCCGGGGAGCCCGGAGGAGCAGAGGAGAGCGCACAGGGCCGGGAATGAGGCGGTAGAGGAGGATGAGGCGATGGCCCCGGACCCCTGGAAAATGAGGCCGATGCCCCTTCTGCAGCTGCTGGCGCTGCTCCTCGGCCTGCCCGGGGGCTCGGGGGGGAGAGGGTGCGTGTCTCCGCCCTGCGAGTGCCACCAGGAGGACGACTTCAGAGTCACCTGCAAGGACATCCACCGCATCCCACTCCTCCCGCCCGGGACGCAGACTCTGTGAGTACCTGGCAGAGGCCAGGGCAGGGCCTAGAGGCCAAGGGCAGCCGGAAAGGTGGACGGAAGTGACCAGAAAGAACCTGAGGATAGGCCAGAGGGGTGTGTGTGTGTGTGTGTGTGTGTGTGTAGGTGTGTGTGCACACGTGTGTGTGTGTGCACGTGCACGTAATGAATAATAACTCAATCCCATAAACTTGGGATTGCTGACCTCATAGTTATTTAATAATGCAGGAAACGGTAAAAATACTTTGGTACAAGATGAAAAACTTGGGATTGCTGACCTCATAGTTATTTAATAATGCAGGAAACGGTAAAAAATACTTTGGTACAAGATGAAAATGAGAGTTGTCATTTTTAAACAGCTATTCTGCATGGTCCTTGCTCCTTGCCCAGGCTAAATCTTCCTTTTACCTCAGGTACGAGTAAGATTAGTAGCAATTCAAGAACTGACTTTTCTGCCTGATATTGGGTAATAAAAATATTTAGTCTTCCTAGGTGGGAAATGATCTTAGCCGGTCTGCTGGTTCATCAAGTAGTTGACAAAATGTAGTCAGGTATTCTTTTTAAAAACATACCCTTCGTACTTTTCATGAAGGTAACTTTGTATGAAGTACCTGAGTTACTTTCTCAAAGGTTAACTACCCACCAACATAGTGGATCCAGAAATTTCCTTTGCCATAGGCATGGGGGAGGAATAAAGGGGTGAAATTTCGTAAACTGCATGTTAAATGATACCAAAAATTGTCCCAATGACTACTAGCCTTATTGGGGTGTTACCACTTCATCCTATATAATAAAAGCCTAATATGCAAATCAACCAGAAGGCGGGTAATCAAAAGGCTGAATGAACAGCAGGATGACTGGTTACTATGATGCACACTGACCACCCGGGGGCAGACGTTCAATGCAGGAGCCGCCCCCAGTCTGCAGGTCCCAGGCCAGCCGAGGCAGGTGCCAGTGGGGGCCTCTCCTGATCACCCTGCCTGTCACCCTGCAGAGGGAGGTGACTGGCAGCAGCAGCAGGGCAATCAGGAGCAGGGCCGGCTGGCAAGTGGCACCAGGCCAGCCAAGACAAGTACCAGTGGGATCTCCAGATAGGCCCGCCAGTCACCACACATATTGGTCCGGATTGCTGGCCTGTCCTAGGGACCTTATCCACGCACCAATTTTGTGCACCAGGCCTCTAGTAAGTGATATAAATGTCTGTGCTGTACACCTGAACCTCATGTCATATGTATGTCAACTGTAATGAATAAAATGTATTTTTAAAATTACCAAATTAGAAAGAATGGTAAACAGGTTCTATGGTATGCTTATTCTGTAAGAAATATTTAAATCAATGACCATTGAAAAGATAATTACAGACAAAAGCCAGGGAAAAAGGCTTTCTTGGGTGGTTAAAAATGGAGCACAAAGAAAAACAAATAGTAAAACAACCTAGGCTGGTGAAACTTAATTTAGGTAAGAAAGTACAGTTATTGCCGAAACCGGTTTGGCTCAGTGGATAGAGCGTCGGCCTGCGGACTGAAAGTTCCCAAGTTCGATTCCGGTCAAGGGCACATCCCCAGGAGGGGGCATGCAGGAGGTGGCTGATCGATGTCTCTCTCTCATTGATGTTTCTAAGTCTCTATCTCTTTCTCTTCCTCTCTGTAAAAAAATCAATAAAATATATTTTTTTAAAAATACAGTTATTAATGTAGATACATGAAAAGCAATGATGAAGTTGCACTTCAGGATTTTCTCAGAACTGTAGCTGATGGGGACATTAAACAGTGGGGAATGTTGTTTGGTGATTCATGTTGCAGTACAGGTTCTGTGCTCTGAGACACCTACATTTCTTATCTCCCTGGACTAATTAGTGCAATAAATTTCAAATACCTCTTTGTTCTCCATGCTCCAAACACAGAATAAAATACATTCTTTACTTTTGATTAAAGATCTGCATTGACTCTTCATAGCCTCCAGGATGACACTTTTTGTACAGCCTCTGAGATCTTTCAAGATCTTGTCCAGTCTTTCTCTCGAACCTTCTGGCTCCTAATCTCTCTGATCAGAATTCCAAATCCTATTGATCAGAATTTCCCACAGATTCCTCCAAGTTATTTGCTATCACAACTAACTGTCTCCTACATTGTACCCCTCCTGCTTAAAGCAGCTTGTGCTCTGTCTTCATCTAGCTAATACCTACTTCAAGATGCAGATCGTGCCTGCTGGTATGCTTAGTGGATGAGTGTGGACCTATGAACCTCGAGGTCATGATTCAATTCTGATCAGGGCACATGCTGGAGTTGTGGATTTAATCCCCAGTAGGGAGCGTGCAGGAGGATGATTCTCTCATCATTGATCTTTCTCTCTCTCACTTCCTCTCCCTTCCTTCCTCTGAAATCAATGTAAACGTACATTTTTTAAAGATAGAGATTAGGAGTCAGTTCTTTCCAGAAGCCTCTCTTGCTCCATGACCCCTAGGCTGGGTGGGCTCCCTCCCCCCAATATTCTGTGTACAATCTCTACCCTATCCCTTAAACATGGAATGCTTTTTTAAAAAAATATATTTTTTTATTGATTTTCTACAAAGAAGAAGGGAGAGAGATTAAGAGCCAGAAACCGATGAGAGAGAAATACCAATCAGCCGCCTCCTGCATGCGCCCCCCCCCCCTCCCCACTGGGGATGTGCTCGCAACCAAGGCACATGCCCTTGACTGGAATTGAACCCGGGACCCCTCAGTCCACAGGCCGACGCTCCATCCACTGAGCCAAACCGGCTTCGGCGGCATGCTTTTCTATAACTAATGTCTTTGCATGCCTACGCAAGCAGGACATAAGGTCCTCTAACACAGAAACTCTGTCATTCAACCCTGGAACTACTTTGATGTTCAAAAAAAAAAAAAACAATTTAAGTGAGTGAATGACTGAACATAAATACGCTAGTCTCATTATTTGCTGTGAGAATAAAGAAGGCCAGAGAGATCACTCCTTCAGAGACTTCTTTAAAGGTGGCAGAATTTCAAGTCATTGAACAGAAAAGAGGCTCTGATAGGGGATGTGGATTTGGATTCGTCCTGTCAATTCCACCAAATGATGAGAGGCAATATCAGAGAAAGAGTGATGGAGGAGGAGTCAAGACACCTGCATCCTCTTCCCCCGCCCCCCTCTCTCTCACTAACTGGGAAATTAGATGAGATCCTGGATGTCAGAGAACCCAAGTTTCCTTCCGGGTCAAACAGAGCGTTTAGTTAGGTGCTTTCTGATGTCTGTGATGCTCAAGAGGGAATCCACTGAGCCACAAAGGCTAAGAATGGGATAGAGACCGGAGCAAGGAGAATCTGACCTTAAAAACAATTGGGGGGAGGGGGTGTGAGGGGGTAAAACTATTCGGAAAAATTAAGTTATTCTGAGGTAGGGAAGAGAACATTTAAAAGTGTGGGTAAAGTGGTGTCTTATTTAAATAATGACCACACCCATCTATAACAGGAGCAACGTGATTTTTCAAAACTTTGTGGGGCAGTAGAGCTCTTTGGTTAAAGGAAGCTATGAGATAAGTCAAATATAGAAAGCTATACAGTGGTACCTCGAGATACGAGTGCCCTAACACACGAGATTTTTGAGATACAAGTTGTCGAGCAAGCGATTTTTGCTTTGAAATATGAGCAACATTTGAGATAGGAGTAATCGCGGATGGGCCAGCTGCACACGACCCACCAGTTTACTGCGACTCGAGCGTCTCATAGTTTCCCACGCCTCAAGGTTACGGAACAAATTAAACTCGTATCTCGAGGTACCACTGTACTGTTACACTGTGCTCATTACTGTTCTCACCCCTTTACATACACTCAACCCATGGAATCCTCGCAAAATCCAAGTGAGGAGATGATTTTATTATCCTCATAACGGAGAAAACTGAGGAATAACAAAAACGATGCGATTGGCTCCATGTCTCACAACTTGTAGAGGGTGACGCCAAGTTTGAAAACAGGCCTGGGCCCGGGGAGGGCAACAAGTTGGAGGCACAGCCAGCCATTTGGTTGGAACAACTCCGTGGACAGCACCTCAGCCGCAGCACGGGCCGTCTGTGGAGCTGAGCTCCCAGTTCCATAGCTGCTGGACGGTCTGTGTGCTGCCATCAACACTTTCCCAACCATCCCTGCCTCTCTGAACCACTAGCCAGAGAGCACGATCCTACAGGAGAGCATGACTGTCTGGCGTGTGTTGTTAACTGCTGCATCCTAGCTGCTGGGGGTAGAGAGAGGGCGGAACTTCTGCTCTCCCACTTTTTTTTTTAATATATTTTATTGATTTTTTCACAGAGAGGAGGGGAGAGGGATAAAAAGTCAGAAACATCGATGAGAGAGAGACATTGATCAGCTGCCTGCTGCACACCCCACCCTGGAGATGTGCCTGCAAGCAAGGTACATGCCCCCGACCGGAATCGAACCCGGGACCCCTCAGTCTGCAGGCCAACACTCTATCCACAGAGCCAAACCGGTCTCAGCTGCTCTCCCACTTTTGGTGTCCGCAGTGGGAGAAACAGAACTGGGTTCTTCTGGCATTACACACACACAATGGGGAACTTCCCCCAAAAGGGGTCATACACCCTCAGCATTGCTTATGGCTTTCTTCATCCTGAAAATGTTAAGTAAACACTGGCTATATGCCAGATACTGCGCTAAGCTCTGGATTTGGTGAACAACACCATGTCCCCATCCGTGGGAGTCTTACAGTCCAGAATGGAGGCTGTATGTTAATCACATAATCATGTAAACCTGACTATAATTGTGTGTGTGTGCTGAGAGCATACTTGGTAAGGGTGGGGTGGCGATTGACTTAAACTGGTGTTCAGGGGAGGCTTGAGCCACATCATGAACCAGTTGGAGCTGGGTATAAGGAGTTTCATGGGGTGGGGGTGGGGTGGAAGAGGGCGTGGGGAAGGGTTGTTCAGGAGATGGAACTGCTCATTGGAGGAGCTTTAAAGAATTGCAACCTGAACAGTGAAGGGATCTGATTTATTCACTTGAGATGGAGATACTGATAGGCAACAAGATTTGTCTCTGCCTTCTTCATAACACACTGCGGGTCAAGGCGAATCTGTGGGGGCAGCCTTGAGCACAGAAAGACTTACTGGGGTTAACCTCTTCTAACGCACACAATGGCGGGGATTGCAGGAGGCCAGTGAGAAAGGGTGCAGTTAGGAGGCAGTGCTGGGTGTGTCTTAAGAGCCCAGCCCCAAAGGTCAGACCCACTCTACAGAGGCCACACCCACTCAGTCCTGCTCTCAGATCCCTTGGTCTACAATGTCCAGTTATTTCACCTGCAGGAGCAAACCCTAGCTATCCTGGCATCTATTTTCTTTTAAAATTTTTTCATTGATTTCAGAGAGGAAGGGAGAGAGAAGAGAGCTGGAAACAATAATGAGAGACAATCATTGATCGGTTGCTTCCTGCACATCCCCTACTGGGGTTTGAGCCCACAACTCAGGCATGTGCCCTGACCAGGAATAAAACAGTGACCTTTTGGTTCATAGATCGATGCTCAACCACCAAACCATGCCAATCAGGCCAGGCATCTATATTATTATTATTATTATTATTATTATTATTATTGTCTAAAGCTTTACATATGTCTCCTTTATCCCCAGTTGCTCCCCCCATTCCCACCCCATGTAGGCCCCCACTGCACCAGTGTCTGTGTCCATTGGCTGTGCTAATATGCATGCATACAAGTCCTTTGGTTGATCTCTAACCCCCCACTTTCTCTGCCATTTGTCTCTGGATCTATTTTTGTTCAACCAGTTTATGTTGTTTATTATATCCCACATATGAGTGAGATAATGTGACATTTATCTTTCTCTGACTAGCTTATTTCACTTAGCATAATGCTCTCCAGTTCCATCCATTCTGTTGCGAATGGTAAAAGTCCCTTCTTTTTTAAAGCAGCGTAGTATTCCATTGTGTAGATATACCATAGTTTTTTAATCCACTCATCCGCTGGTGAGCATTTAAAAAGCTGTTTCCAAATCTTAGCTATTTTATGAACAAAGGGATATATATACCCTTTCTAACTGGTTTTCTGGTATCTTGGGATATAGTCTTAGAAGTGGGATTACTGGGTCAAATGGGAGTTCCATTTTTAGTTTTTTGAGGAAACTCCATGCTGTTTTTCACAGTGGCTGCACCAGGCTGCATTCCCACCAGCAGTGCAAGAGGGTTCCTTTTTCTCCACATCCTCCCCAGCACTGTCCTTTGTTGATTTGTTGATGACAGTCATTCTGACAGGTGTGAGATGGTATCGCATTGTTGTTTTGATTTGCATATCTCAGATGATTAGTGACTTTGAGCATGTTTTCATATGTCTCTTGGCCTTCCATATGTCCTCTTTGAAAAGTGTCTATTTAGGTCCTTTGCCCATTTTTTTTATTGGATCATTTATCTTCTTTTTGTTAAGCTATATGAGTTCTTTGTAAAGTTTGGAGATTAGACCCTTATCTGAAATAGCATTGGCAAATACTGTATGTTTTCCCATGCAGTGAGCTTTCTTGTTGTTTTGTTGGTGGTTTCTTTTGCTCTGCAGAAGCTTTTTATTTTGATGTAGTCCCATTTGTTTATTTTCTCCTTAGTCTCCATTGCCCTAGGAGCTATGTCAGTAAAGATATTGCTACAGATTCAATGCAATCCCCATTAAAATATTTCAAAGATCTAGAACAAACTCTCCAAAAATTCACTTGGAATAAAAAAAGATCCCATATAGCCACAGCAATCCTGAGAAAGAAGAACAAAGTTGGAGGGATCACAATACAAATATCAAGCTATATTACCAAGCCATGGTTCTCAAAACTGCCTAGTACTGACACAATAACAGACATATAGACCAATGGAACAGAACAGAAAACCCAAAAAATTAACCCAAGCCATTATTCTCAATTAATATTTGACAAAGGAGGCAAGAGCATACAATGGAGTCAAGACAGTCTCTTCAATAAATGGTGCTGGGAAATTTGGACAGATACATGCAAAAAAATGAAACTAGATCACCAATTTACACCATTCACAAAAACAAACTCAAAATGGCTAAAGGACTTAAATGTAAGACAGGAATCCATAAAAATCCTACAAGACTTCATAGGCAGCAAAATGGCATCTATTTTCTTATATCAGCTCTGATAGCATAGTAGCCCACTTAAAACACATTCTTAAGTGAGTGAATTTTATCTGGCTTTATCAATCAATTGAAAAAGTTTTTTTTTTCTCTGCAGAACTAAGAAAATTGTTAACTTGAATTGATCTATTTGATTATTTTCATATTTCCTTGTTGTACAGAGTATGTTTATTTCGCTTTGGATGAAGACTGATTACCTGGAGGTTCATGGGCTTCGTGGGGGTCCATGCTGTCCTCCTGGGAATCTGTGATGAAGTGAAATTTTGAATACAAGTACATTAGTTCACTGCTGAATCTATAACCTCCCTCAGATTTCCAGAGGTGCCGTGACACCCCTAACCTCCTATCCCTCCCCCCTAAAAAAAGTCAAGAAATTCTGTTTTGGGAGAATTTGGCATTTTTGTTTAATAACTGTATATTTGGTATTAAATGTGACCCAATCCTTTTATTTTATTATAAAGAGCACTAAAATGTGTTTTTAAATAAATAAAGATTCCCTTCGATCATGATTATTTTTTCTCTGAATTTCATTACCTCGTGATGCCTCGCATTTAGCCCTTGAATTGGCTCTTCATGCAGAAGTTCACTAACTGTATTTTAAAGTAGTTCGCAAACAGATTTTACAGTTTCTAATGCCTCGTGTCTGACATTAAATGCTTCATCCTGGCCCTGTTTCTATTGTCACTGACTCTGGGTGAGGTGCTTAATTACCATTTTGCCTTTCATTGGTGCAATTAAAACACAATTGAAGGAAATGGATGGGGGAAATGGTCCGATGTGTTCAAAGCTACAAATTGGATTTTTAAAGGACTCCATTCAGGTATCAGATTCTACTTACTGTTTCTGATTTCTGTTAAATCCTTAAGAACATTCAGGGTGTTTCAATTTTTTTTTTCTTAAAATGACAAAGCAGCAGTTGTGATTTTTAAACCATCTTATAAATGTTGTTCTCTTACATGTAGTGACATGTAAATATGCCCTGGGTTTTTCTGCCCCGGCCCTATTTAAAAATCTTTTCCCCTCAGGAGAGTCCAGGAACTCAAATATTTTGTCATCATCTTAACTCAATTTTCCACACCCCTCTTGCACCTGGGAAGCGTTCCCTGTGTCCCAGTTTTTCTTTGAAAAAAACCCGATCCCTGTATTTATATGATATGTGAAGCCTTTTGGCTTACATCTTGGAGGCATTAGCTTAATTTTACCCACACCCGAGTGTTATTGTGATTACTCCAGAGCGGGGATTGAAAGCGTCTCTTCTTACTGCCAGCTACTGTCACTCCGTATTTTGTTATTTCCATCTTTTGTGAGCCGGGAAGGGAGAAGCCTAACGTTGGGGAAAGAATCTGTACCAGACAATGAACAGGACCCAAAGGGAGGGCACCCTTGATGGGCTCGCCTGTGACAGCGTGGAGTGGGCTTTGTGACTATTCTGTTTCCTTCTCAACACTCTTCTCTGGCATTTCGGGCTTCGTGGCCATCCACGATTTGAGATGACCAGAAACGTTACCTCTAGACAGGTGGCATTTTATTGCAGCTTTTCTTCCTTCCTACCATTCTTCTTTTTTTCAATAAATACTTATTGGTCACCTATATACACAGGTGATCGATACTATTCTAGGCATTGGAGATATCTAATACATGACCTCATTGATCTAACATACTAGCAGGGGGAAATAGCCAAATCATCATCATCATCATCACATAGAATGTCAGATGGTGATAAGTTTAGTGTAGAAGAATTGAGGAAGGGAGAGGGAGAAGGAATGCTCGAAATTGCATTTTAAATGGTCCAAGACCCCCCACTGAGCAGATGACATTTGAATATCAATCTTGGGAGAGAAATTCTGAATAAATGCCAAGACCTCGAGGTAGGAGTACATGGGAGGAGCATGTATAGTATATTTAAGAAATAACAGAGAGAGGAATATATACGTTTAAGACGTAACAAGGAGAGAGTTGTAGGAAATGAGATCAGAGAAGTTATAGGACAGATGATGTTGTACTTTGTAGACACTATAAGACATTAAATATGTATATGTTCTAAATGAGATTAAAAAAAAATTAATAGGATTTTTAGTCTAAAAAAAATCACATGAACTGACTTACATTTTACTAGGGTCACCCTGGTAACTGTGTTTGTTAATCAGTAAGTGATGACAATGGCTTGGACCAGCTTAACAGCAGGGAAGGAGGTGAAAACTGGTTGAATCTTGGATTTTCTGAAGAAGGCAAAGCCAAGAGGATTTCCTAACAGACTGTATGGAGTCTGAGTGAAATCAAGAGTTAATGTCTCAGCCTGGGTTCTCCAGAAAGCAGAGTCTGTGTAACAATTCTTACTGGGGTGTGTGATTTGGGGAAGTGGGGGGAGAGAACGGTAGGATGGGGGAGTGAAGTTGGCAGGGAGGGAGAGCTGGCTGCTTCTTAGAAGCAAACAGTTGCTGCTCCCATGGGAGTCTCTGTGAATTCTGATGCTATGCATCTCAGGACCCTTGCTCTAGGAGGGAGGAAAGGGAAATTACCTCCATCAGCTTCCAGGCCCCTGGGTCAGGGTGTTAATTGCATCAACCTTCCATGTTTCTTGTGTGCAAATGAAGAAAGAGTTCCCAGATAGTGACAGAAAAGCTTCAGGGCCAAAGGTGAGACCCTGCACTTGACTCTCCAGTCACTCCCCACTCCCTCTCTGCCCGTTGCCCAGGCAACGCTAATCTGCTTCTGTCTCTATGGATTTGTATGGACATCTTATATATAAGGAATCATACCACATGTGACCTCTGTGCCTGGCTTCTTTTACATACTTAGCAGTGTTTTCAGGTTCATGCGCACTGTAGGGATGGAAAGGGTGTGGGCAGTCAGACAAGTGGCCTGAGGGGAAAACAGGTCAAGAGGCCAAGCTTTAGGAGCTTTCAGGATGTTTCAGGCAGGTTTCTTTCTGACACTCTGGTGTAGAGAGCAGCCCCACTCCATGTCTAAATGCCTTACACCTTAGATCTAACCCAGTGGTCGGCAAACTCATTAGTCAACAGAGCCAAATATCAACAGTACAACGATTGAAATTTCTTTTAGAGAGCCACTTTTTTTTTTTTAACTTAAACTTCTTCTAACGCCACTTCTTCAAAATAGACTTGCCCTGGCTGTGGTATTTTGTGGAAGAGCCACACTCAAGGGGCCAAAGAGCCGCATGTGGCTCGCAAGCTGCGGTTTGCCGACCAGTGATCTGACCATCTGACACCAAGGATGTCCATGCTGGAGAAACCAAGATGGCAGCATAGGTGAACACCTAAACTGCTGCCTCACACAACAATTTCAAAATTACAACTAAAAGACAGAACAGACATCATCCAGAACCACAGGAAAGCTGGCTGAGTGAAAATTCTACAACTAGAAGTAAAGAGAGGGGCTCATGGAGACTCAGAGAACTGTAAAAAGCTGAGGTACGGAGACATGCTCGTGGAGAGGACGGGCAGAAGAGAGTCTGGCTGGCTTCCTCTAGCGGGAGGGAGATGGAAAATTCCAACTGCGCTGAACCCCACTTCTGACTGCACTAAACCTCAGCTCCAGGCAAGACTCATACAGGGGAGTCTGGACTGTTGTGAAAAGGAAGGAGTGTAGGGAAATTTAGGGGAGCCACGAAAGACAGAGGTCTGGGGTCGCCACGAAAATGCGCACACAGAGTGCTGACTGCTGATTGTGCCACTGGCTTTCTCTAGCAGGAGGAAAACAGAACCTCCCAACAGCACTGAAATCCAGGTTCAACTGCACTGACCCCCAGTTTGGGGCAAGTCCCTAGGGACCCAGACTCATACGGGTTCCTAGAGCACATGGAAACTCAGGGTAACTGGAAAGGCAAAGGTCTGGAGGCAAGCACGCATGTGCACAGAGCGGGCTGCAGAGATTAGATTACCCAGAGGCACTGAGACCCAGGGTTTGCCGTGTAGGGGTGGGCTGAAAGGAGGCCAAGGCTGTCTGCTCAGCTCTGAGGCTCCACTACATCCAAGCCCAGCACAGAGGCTGTTGAAATATTGCAAGTCTTAAGGCTGAATCCAGCACAGAAGTTCTCTGGGCGCAGACACAGCTGATCCTCACAACCAATCGGCTCGGAGGTCAATTCCCCACAGTGATACCAACAATCAAGAATTAACTACAACAAGACTGTACACACAGTTCACAAAGGGGTGCACCAAGAGTGTCTACCTCAGGTAACTGGGGAGGCAAAGCTACTGGGCCACATAAGACACCTAATACACAAAGCTACTCTACCAACTCAGGGAAGCAGCAAAAATGCTGAAACAAAGGAACAGATCATAAATGAAAGAAATGAAGGAAGTCAAATGACTGGATATAGAGTTCAATACCATGGCTATAAGGCTTTTTAAGAATTTCCTAGGGGGAAAAAATGGATAAATTTAGTGAGATCCAAGAGGAGATGAAAAAGGACCAACTAAAGATGAAAAAGGACCAACCTGAAATTAAACATACACAGACTGAAATTAAAAAAAATATTATACAGAGACCTAACAGCAAACTAAAGGATTGCAAGAATCAAGTCAAAGATTTGAAAAACAAAGAAGCAAAAAATACTCAACTGGAAATGCAAAAAGAAAAAAGGATAAAAAAATGTGAAGATAGTGTAAGGAGCCTCTGGGACAACTTCAAGTATACCAACATCAGAATTGTGGGGGTGCCAGAAGAAGAGAGAGAGCAAGATACTGAAAACCTATTGAAAGAAATAATAACAGAAAACTCCCCACACCTCATGAAAGAAATAGACTTACAAGTCCAGGAAGCACATAGAACCCCAAATAAAAGGAATCCAAAGAGGACTACACCAAGACACATCATAATTAAAACACCAAGAGCAAAAGACAAAGAGAGAATATTAAAAGCAACAAGAGATAAACAGTTAATTACCTACAAGGGAGCACTCATATGACTGTCAGCTGATTTCTCAACAGAAACTATGCAGGTCAGACTGGAGAGGCAAGAAATATTCAAAGTGATGAATAGCAGTAACCTACAACCATGATTATTCTACCCAGCAAAGCTATCATTCAGAATTGAAGGTCAGATAAAGAGCTTCCTAGATAATAAAAAACTAAAGGAGTTAACACCAAACCAATATTATATGAAATGCTGAAATATATTATTTAATAGAAAGAAGAAGAAGAAGAAAATGGTAAAGATAAAAATTATGAACAACAAATACAACAAATCTAAAAATCATGTGAATTGAAAATCTGATGAACAGAATAAACTGGTGAATATAATAGAATTAGGGGCATAGAAAGAGAGTGGACTGATAATTCTCAGGGGGAAAGAAGGGAGGGGGGGTGCAGGGAGAGACTGGACAAAAATCATACACCTATGGATGAGGACAATGGTGGGGAGGTAAGGGCAGAGGGTGGGATGGGAGCCAGGTGCAGGGAAGCTATGGAGGGGCGGGGAAAAGAAGAACAATTGTAATAATCTGAACAATAAAGATTTATTTTAAAAAATAAAGAAAGAAAGTCCTAAAGCCAGATCAGAAAAAAAAAAAAGAAAGAATGCCCATGCTTATTCTCAGATGCTTAAACCATGAAATTGGTTCCCCATGTCACAGGTTTTAAGAGTCCCCAGCCTGTGAAGTGTTTCTAGCCAGTTGGCTGAGGAACACCAAGCGCTTATGCCTTCTGCATCCCGTGGCAATCTCAGTCAACACTTCTAGAACGAGGTAACTTCATAGCAATGTATGAGTCATCGTCCGTTAACTCTTTACCCTTTTAAGAGCCAATACTTACGCAAAGGGCTTTTCTCTTTTCTAGGGAAGCTGCAGAATTCAAACAGTATCCTTTTTATAATGGGGTTTCTCATAATAATATTGGCTTCAATGTCTTATTTTATTTCTCCATTAAAACGTTTAACCAACATGCCAATGAAGAACATTTGCTACGAATTTTTTTTAAAGGTTCCATAAGAGAAGTAGAGTAGTCTTTTCCTCATGTTTACCGGAGCTAACTTCTCAGCTATTTCTTTCCAACCCACTCTGGGCTCGGGCTTCGAGGCAGATGTGTGTTCAAATTCTAGCTCTCCACCCACTTGCTGTGTGGGAGACCATTTGCTCAACGCACAAAATGAGATCTGCTGAAGCTACGTCACAGAGTGGTTATGAGGGTCGCATGAGATAATGCTAGCAGCACATACATGAAATACTTGCTAAATCAGAATAAAGCTTTGATCACAGGTTAACTATTATCAACTAATACAGTAGTGGGTCTGAGACCCATAGCTGGCAGTGTGGGCATTACATTGGTTTGTAGAGGTCAAGGTCTCGTGCAGGGACCATTCAGCAGCTGGTAGGCTTGAGGGCTGTGCAGCCCTAGTGAGAAGAGCAAACACATGTCTTCCATGAAAAAAGGGACATTTTAAAGATCTACAGGATTTCTTATCTTCTGCCAGAGATACTTATCCTTGGGGAGTTAGTGTTTGTAGGGTAAACTGGCCAAAATTCTGATGGGACCTGATTGGTCATTTCTGTTCCAATAGGGTCCATAAATCTGTAAGAGGGAATTTATGTGTTCAATGTCAGATTTGGGCTGAAAAGCCTGTTAGTATTTCCAGACTCTCCAAATGCCCCTACTTAATGCTTGGCTGGCCTTCTTAGGTAGCATAACCAAGTTGCCATTTCACAACCAGCCTCCATCCCCAGGATCTAAAACAACAAATCCAGAAGCTCTAAAACATGCTCTACGAAGCATGAAAGAATCCATTCAGGTTCTGTCTGATTCAGTTCTGTGAGACAATAGCCATTCTAACATACCTCTGAATTCCCTTTAATCATAAGAAACTTGGCACTTTCTAGAAAGTATGTCTAAGAAAAGTAGGGTGACTTGGGGATGCAAGCTTTCTTTTTATAGTGTGTCCAGTAGCTTCATTTTCAATAGCAGCAGTTGGTCTCAGGACCACAGCTGGTACTTACCATCTCTATCCTCCACTGTCCATTCTGAATTCCCCAGCTCTCACCCTGCTGGCCTTGATGACTTATCTTATATGATCCAAGATCTCATCCCTCAGAGGACACCATACTCTTCTCACACTAGGGTTGCTAGACTTGACTATTTTGGTCATAATTGAGCAAGTACTATGACATGGCCAAATGGATTCCTGAATTCTAAACATATTTCTCCCTACCATTATTATATAACAACTGGTCTACCTCTTCCTGCTGACCAGAATCAGTTACTCCCATCAGTTACTGCCATCTTATGTCCCTGGACATAAGGAGTCCAAAATGTCCAGGTAGGAGTCATAGCTTATAGTTCCCTGCAGAGCCTAGAATTGTAGGGATGGGAAGCACAGAATCCCTTGGTGGTTACTGGCCATAATGGCAACTGGGGCCACTTCTGCTTTTGTCTCTTGGTTCCTAGACCTATATTCTTGCTAACAGAACACAACATCCAAATCATCTGTAAATCATGCATAATCTACACGAAGGTATCCTATCATGGTAGAAGTATTACCAACAAGTTAGCACTTCCATGTGCCTTTGGCAGGCGATTTTATTGCTCTGTAAAACCAATTGCTTCTGAATTGTGTGGCACTTGGTATGGCCATGGACTCACCTCCCTATTTCCCTCTCTGTGAAGTAAGTCTCATGATCAGATGGTATGGTATATGAGATTATATGCGTAGATCAGACACTTTGAAATCTCCCAGATAGTGGTGATAGCTGAGGCTGTAGAGACAGGAAAGGTAGACAGCTGCCAAGAATAAGTGCCTACTATTATAACAATAAATCACTGGCCCTTCCAGTAAGAAAGGGCCCAAAATGGTCATCTTGCAACCAACTGGCAATGTGGTTTCCTCAAGTAATAGTGTTACATTGATCTCACTTGCAAACTAGTTGGACTTTCAATGATAGTAGTAGTAGATCAGCCTTGATAAGTGGGGGGTCCATGCTATTGACATGTAATGTTTATTCTGTTAATGTGTTAATCATGATAATTCTGCTGTGGCCAATGACAAAAGATTTCTACCATCACCTAATCAATTTTGTATTGGCTATTCAATGCTTCTTCTGTGGTGGCTATTCTCTGGTCAGAATTGAGCAAGTACCATGACATGGCCAAGTGGATTCCTGAATTAATATATGATACAAAGATCTTCACATGTCATACCCACTCTCAAATATTCATCCACATGCATCTAGCCCAGCCTTTTTTCTCTGCAAAATTATCATCTTTTTCTTCCCAGGGCCCTGACCAGCTGAGCAATCCCTTTGCTCACGGTTCCATATGTAGTCTTATCTCAGGCAACTTTTCCATGAAATCCTCCCATTAGGAAGATTTTCTCTTGCTGCTATCTTTCAAGGCCACATGCAGCAGATGCCCATTCTAGGTGGACATACTGAAACATCTACATACGAATCAAATGACCCATTAACCAAGTTCTGCCTTTTTCTTTTCCTTGGGCTACTCATATATATGGAATGCCTCATAGAGCCATAGGTGTGAGCCAAGGAAGAAATAGTCCTGCAATCATGGTGACTTAGGATTCTGGGTTACCTGGTAATACAGTTTACTCATGCTTTGCAGTCCTGCTCAAGTATGATTGGTACATACCATTTTCCACCTGATAATTACTGCTGCTGAGTCTGCCTGATATTGTGACTTAGTCATTCCTACAAAACTCATCTGAATTTGGGCAATTTAGAAAGCATGCTCACTTGGTTTCCATGATTAAATGTTCAGTTTGACCCAGGAGCCCAGCAGCAAACTAAGAGCTGTTTTTCTGCACTGCGGGTGGTGTGGCCCTGCTCCAGAACTCCATGGGACTACATTACGATTCTACTGTGAGGGCTTACCTTCAACTCCACACCACACTACCGCTTTTTCCACTATTGACTCCTCCAACACCAAATCATATGGCCCAAGTGCCAGTTCCACCAACTGGTGTGCAAACTCCTGCTCAGTTCCTACTCCAAGCTGGCAAACTTCCATGTCAATTGATACATAGGCAGAGCAGTCCTGGTACAGTTGTCCAGTGAATGAATAAATCATAATTTATTTGTCCATTCTCCTACTAAGGGATGAGTGAGAACATAACTCCTTTTTTTAAAATAAATCTTTATTGTTCAGATTATTATAATTGTTCCTCTTTTTTCCCCCATAGCTCCCCTCCACCTGGTTCCCACCCCACCTTCTGCCCTTATCTCCCCCCCACACACACTGTCCTCATCCATAGGTGTACGATGTTTGTCCAGTCTCTTCCTGCATGCCCCATACTCTTTTCTCCCTGAGAATTGGCAGTCCACTCCCTTTGTATGCCCCGATTCTATTATATTCACCAATTTTTCTGTTCATCAAATTTTTTTATTCAATTGGTTTTTAGATTCACTTGTTGGTAGATATGTATTTGTTGTTCACAGTTTTTATCTTTACCTTTTTCTTCTTTTTCCTCTTAAAGAATACCTTTCAGCATTTCATATAATATTGCTTTGGTGGTGATGAACTCCTTAAGCTTTTTCTTATCTGTGAAGCTCTTTATCTTCCCTTCATTTCTGAACGATAGCTTTGCTGGGTAGAGTAATCTTGGTTGTAAGTTCTTGCTATTCATCACTTTGAATATTTCTTACCACTCCCATCTTCCCTGCATAGTTTCTGTTGAGAAATCAGTTGACGGTTGTAAGGATGCTCCCTTATAGGTGACTTTTAATATTCTCTCTTTGTCTTTTGCTCTTGGCATTTTAATTATGATTTGTCTAGATGTGGTCCTCTTTGGGTTCCTTTTGTTTGGGGTTCTCTGCATTTCCTGGACTTGTAAGTCTATTTATTTCACAGGTGGGAGAAGTTTTCAGTCATTATTTCTTCCAATGGGTTTTCAGTATATTGCTCTCTCTGTTCTTCTGGAACCCCCATAATTCAGATGTTGGTATGCTTGAAGTTGTTTCAGAAGCTGCTTACACTATCTTTATATTTTTGGATTCTTTTTCCTTTTTTTGCTTTTGCAGTTAAGTGTTTTTTGCTTCTTTGTATTTCAAATCTTTGACTTGATTCTTGCAATCCTTTAGTCTGCTCTTAGATCTCTGTATAATATTTTTCATTTCAGTCAGTGTATGCTTAATTTCTAGTTGGTCCTTTTTTATATCCTCAAGGGTCTCACTAAATTTATCAGCCTTTTCTAGAAAATTCTTGAAAAATCTTATAAGCATGATTTTGAATTCTATATCTAGTTGTTTGCTTTCTTTCATTTCTTTCATTTGTGATCTGTTTCCTTGTCTCCACATTTTGGCTATTTCTCTGAGTTGATAGAGTGGCTTTGTGTGGTAGGTGTCCTATAGGGCCCAGTGGCTCAGCCTCCCCCATTATCTGAGAGAGACAAAAGTTCTTAACTGCACTGAACTCCACTTCCAGGCGAAACTCTGGGGACCCAGACTCATTCGGGTAGAAACTGGACTCTCTGTCAGTGGGTGGAACTTGAAGGCAACTTTCTCTCAGAGGTGCTTGCAATGATTACCATGGGACAGTGAGACCCAGGGGCCTATAGACACTCTTGGTGCCCCCCTTTGTGGGCTGTGTGCACAGGCTTGTTGTAGTTAAGCCTTGATTGTTGTTGGAATCACTGGGAGGAATTAACCTCAAGGCCATTTGGCTATGAGGATCAGCTATGTCAATGCTGGGAGAATTTCTATGCTGGAGACAGTCTTATGGGACAAGATTTGCAAAAGATCTATGTGCTCAACTTGAATGGGGCAGAGTCTCTGGGCAGAGCAGACAGCATTGGTTTCCCATCAGCCCTACCCTAATAGGCCCCTGGGTCTCACTGTCCCATGGTAATCATTGCAAGCACCTCTGAGAGAAAGCTGCCCTCAAGTTCCGCCCGCTGAGAGAGAGTCCAGTTTCTCCCTGAATGAGTCTGGGTCCCCAGAGTTTCGCCTGGAAGTGGAGTTCAGTGCAGTTAGGAATTTTGTCTCCCACTTGAGAAAGCCAGCTGTGTACTCTGTTTCCTGCCCTCTTTGCATGTGCGCCTCTGTACCTCTGCATTCCACAGTTCCTCTGAATCTCGGTGTGTTTTTCTCTTTCCTAACAATCCAGTTTCACCCTGTATGAGTCTGGGTCCCCAGAGTCTTGCCTGGAACTGGAGTTCAGCACAGTCAGAAGCTTTTGTCTCCCTCCCACTTAAGAAAGCCAACTGCACACTCATTTGCCAGCCTTCTCCATGCATACGTCTCAGTACCTCTATCTCCTGCAGCTCCTCTGAGTCTCAGTGTGCTTTTCTCTTTCCTTCTAGTTGTAGAATTTCCACTTGGCCAGCCTTTCTGTAGTTCTGGATGATGTCCTTTTTCTCCTTTAGTTGTAGTTTTGAAGTTATTGTGTAAGGCAGCAATTTAGGCATTTACCTATGCCGCCATCTTGGTTTCTCTCGAGAACATAACTCTTAACTGTAAGTCCTGAGTTTGGTCTTCAACTTTTTCTGGTTTCCCACTGAACTAGATTAGGGCCTTCACATTTATTTTTTAATTGTTTGTTACTCTCCCACTTTTCATTATCTGTCAATAATAACTTTAATGCAACTTAATGAAAGCCAGCTAATTCCTTGGATGCATTGCTTTCCTTCATTTCCCTCACTCCCACCCCAACACAACTCAGATGTGTGTACTTTCTTTAGCACGAATTATTGTACAAGCCAGGGAAGTTCCCTCTGCAGGCCTTTCTTCCAGGCCACCACTGGTGAGAGTTTTAGGAATTAGGTTACCACCTTGTGCAGAGTCTGTTTCCCACGTACTACCCAGTACGGGATCCTCATTACCAACTGACAGACAGTGAACCATTTTACCTCCTACTTTCTCAGACCTCTTTTGGTACCACCTGTATCAGTTCAGTTATTCTGAGGCAAACGCTGGCACGGAGTTGGGAATGTATGTGGTTTGCAGGAGGTAACATCTGTGAAAGAGAGAGAGATAGGAACCAGGACTTGTTAGGCACAGCCTCACATTCTCTGCAAATCTGACAAAGTCTTGCCCAACTCTAAAGTGAAGATTGCTTGTGAGGGGGGCCCCACATTGGGCATAACAGCCAGGCTCTAGTGCCCCTGCCATGCTCCTCCATTAGCTGTGGGCTTATCAGGAAGATTAGGGCCTTGCTTCCAACATGTGACAGATCCCAAATGTGCTACAGATAGAGGCCGGTAGCAAATGTCTTCTTGACAGCTAAACAGAAAGCTGTTTCTTAGAGGGAGATCAGCGTGGCACATCTCCAGAGCTGCCACATCCTTTTGTTTGTTTGTTTGTTTGTTTGTTTGTTTTCATCTTTTCAGTTTGCACTTGCTTGGATTTTTCTTTACAAGCTTCTTTTCCTCTACCTAATACTTACTTGATGTTGTTTCTTAGGTTCTCTTTTCAGGCCGCACTTCCACCAGCCACCTTGTCTACTCCTCTTCACACATTATTAAATCCATAATTATTCCCAATCTAAATACATCTTCAATCTGTCTCCATTCCATTCTTGTTATGGCCATCAAAGTTCACACCACCATCAATGTTTCCCACCTGAGCCACTATAAATGGAGTTTCTTCTGTCCTTATTAAACACAGCAGCCAGAGTAATAATCATAAAATGTACTGTGGATGGGGTCTCAATTCCCTGTGTAACAGGTCATTGGCTTCTATTGCTCTCAGAAGAGCCTCACTGTCCTGGATTCCTCTTTCAGAGCGATGCTGACTTTGCAATTATTTGATCTTCTAGACCAGTGGTTCTCAACCTTCCTAATAATGCGACCCTTTAATACAGTTCCCCATGTAGTGGTGACCCCCAACCATAAAATTATTTTCGTTGCTACTTCCTAACAGTAATTTTGCTACTGTTGCGAATCATAATGTAAATATCTGTGTTTTCTGATGGTCTTAGGCGACCCCTGTGATGGGGCCGATGGACCCCAAAGGGGTCGCGACCCACAGGTTGAGAACCACTGTTCTAGACTATTGGCCTAAGGTCAGGGATTGAATGGTATTCGCCTTTGTTTCCCTTATGATACCTAACCTAGTGCCTTGCACACAGTAGGTTCACAAAATTATCCAGGATTGAAAGGAACCTTCAGTGTGCTGGCAAGTAGTATTTTTAACCAATAGCCATCTTATCCTGGGTTCCCTGGAATACAGAGTGTGTGACAGAGTAAACTTGCTAAAGGCTAAAGTGAGAGTGAAGAACAAGATAAGTAAGGCGGGAGGGGGGGTGAGGAGAGGGGACTGTGCTTCTTTCCCAATGAGACACGAGAAACCCAGCAGGTAATGTGGCAAGTGCCTCTGCACAGCCACATGGGGTACCTTTGGACAGACTCTGTGATGGCCATGCTTTACGGCAGTTCATGAGAAGGAACTCTCCCACCCCCTATTTCTCATTGATCCAAGTTACTCCTTGCACTTTCTTTGTGTCATCTGGCCCCTTCCATGGCTCCCTGGAAAGATGGCTCCTATGCCCTATTGGGAGGCCTTTCGTTTGAGTCCAGTGCAGACACAGGTGCATGTAAGATGTGGCTAACAAACTATCCCTGAAGTTCAGCCTGTTGTGACTTTTACTGGGTTCAATTTTTAAATACACTGATGCTAGAAACACAAAACTGGTGGCAGTTTTCTTTAAGAGAGTGGCCTGAAACAGGAATAATTATTAAACCTTTTTGTACAAGTAAACGATGACCATGATGAATAAGAAGATTAAAACACAGATTGAACAATCCTGCTTTTTCTCTCCGAATCAAGAATAATTTGCAAATCCATACATCGCTTTTTAAAACACTACATATTCTCATTTGATCTTAAGATTCAAAATTAAAAGGCTTATAAACTCCTCTTCCTATTAAATCACTCAATACAGTACAAAAGTCCATCCTTTAGCCCAGTGGCCGGTAACTGCGGCTCATGAACCACATGCGGCTCTTTGGCTCCTTGAGCGTGGCTCTTCCACAAAATACCACGTGCGGGCGCGCACTTACAGTGCGATTGAAACTTTGTGACCCGTGCACAGAAGTTGGTTTTCGACTCTCAAAAGAAATTTCAGTCGTTGTACTGTTGAGATTAGGCCCTGTTGACTAATGAGTTTGCCAACCACTGCTTTAAGTCTATCACTTTCTATCCCCATATGTAACTCATAACTACAATGAAAGCTGCTCTCCAGCGCACGTGACAAAAAAACAAAACAAAACAAAACAAAAAACAATGAAGTGGGGGCAGTGGGGGAACAGGGAGATTCTTTTCTCAAGCAAATGGGTCTATCCACTCTCAAAAAAGACTTGAGAACTTGGAAAGACTTCAGGAGCCTCTAAATGTTTTTCTTCAGCAGAAATTCCAGCCCAGATGTTCAATAACCCAGGTTTGTTTTCAAAGAGGAAATAAAGAAACAAATCTCTTAAAGACAGGGCAGACTTTGAAAGCAATTAGTGATGACAGGTCCAAGGATTTGGCTTCATTTTATTATTAACGCTACCACTCTTTCCGGATTTCAATGTCAGATAGTGGTGAAGGAGAAGCAAAAAAAAAAAAAAAAAAAAAATTCTGGAAATTGAAGATAAAATTCAACACACAGGGGAACGTTTGAAGTAGTGTTCGGAGTAGAGAAGGAGTAATTGAAGGGTCAGCTGACTGCCAGGGGACACTGTGAAGTTAGCAGAGGAAAACAGGAGCCTAAGGAAGGTCTATTCATACACTTTACACTTTGAACAGAATATTGCAGACCAAGATCAGCTGACATATTGGTGCAAAAGCTACTTTATTTTTTATGGGTTTTTTTCATTATTATTATCCGAGGACATATTTTTATTGATTTTTAGAAAGAGAGGAATGGGGAGAGACAGAAACACTGATTGGCTACCTCTAATACACACCCTGAATAGGGACCGACCCGGAAACCCAGGCCTGTGCCCTCACCACAAATTGATCCCACAGCCTTTTGCTGCATGGGATGATGCTCCAACCAGCTGAGCCACCTGGCCAGAGCAAGAAGCTACTTTAAATTAATTCACAGAGAGTGATAAAACAATGAAGCCATAAGTCTCAGAAGTCACTATGTGGGGATCAGAAAACTGTGGTACATCTACACAATGGAATTCTACGCC
>PVJN01007044.1:32549-72199 GCA_004026805.1 Lasiurus borealis
CACATGATCTCACTCATTTGTGGATAATAAAGAACATTATAAACTGATGAACAAAAGGATAGATACAGAGACAGTAAAGCTTCAAACAGACTGTGAAATTACAGCAGGAAGATTAAAGTTAGGTGAGGTAGATAAGAGATCAATCAAAGGACTTGTATGCATGCATATAAGCATAACCAATGAACATAGACACTGGGGGATTGGGGTATGCCTGGGAGGAAGGGGGGGCAATGGGGAGATATGTATAAAAAATTAATAAAAATTTTAAAAAAAGAAAAAAAGAAGAAGTCACTATGTGGAATTACTGGGGAATATCGGGAAATAAATGTTAGACCAGAAAGGATCACTTAGTTCTGATTTTCAAAAGAGTAAAAACTAAAAAGGAAAAGGGAAAAGGTACCTATTAAGCACCCATTATGTGCTAGTCAGTGTTTGGGGTTGTGGGGTTGTAGAAAAAATGGCATAGACTTTCTTTTTGAGTATCTCACATGCTAGACAACGTGAGGAAACTCGACATAAGCTTTTCCCTCATGCAACATGTTAAAGTCTATAACAGAGGTAAAGGGCAATGAACATGAAAAGAAGAAAAAAGATTGAAGTCATTGCTACTATTTGTATGATGGTTTAGAATTTATGAATAGCTTACATTATCTTATTTAATTCTCAAAACAATTCTCAAATGGAGAATCCTCAACTTACTGAATAACTGGTAGCTCAGAGCAGTTAAGTGGCCCAGCTATTTGACTGTTTAGATGAGTGGTTCTCAACCTGTGGGTCTTGACCCCTTTGGGGGTCGAACGACACTTTCACAGGGGTCGCCTAAGACCATCGGGAAATGCAGATAGTTACATCACGATGCATCACAGTAGCAAAATTTCACGGCTGGGGGTCACCACCACATGAGGAACTGTATGCAAGGGCCGCGGCCTTAGGAAGGTTGAGAACCACTGGTTTAGATGCTCTTTGCTTCCCCAATATCTGCTTCCTTTCCTGGGAGATTTGAACTATTGTTAAATGAATTATTGTGCAACACAATGCCACATGTGACCACAGTTCTTCTTTATTCTTACAAACTTTCTCCTATCACCTGGGAAATGACTGTTTATTGCAGAATTTTCTGAGTCACATTGCTCTGTCATAGTAAGCTTTCAGCCAACCAGCAGAGGGAGCACCGAGAGACAAGCAGATTTCATCTCAAAGGTTTACTTATAGATGCCTAAGGGGGCCAGCAATTCAGACGTGGTCCTCCAGGGAAGGAAATGGTGTCCCAATAATTGGGGAAAACCGAGCTTTAAGCAATGGCGTCACTAAACATCCAATCTCTCTTCTCCGATTTCTTGGGATTCTTACAGCAATAAAGGAGGGACGTCTCTCTTGTACTGGTTTCTCCTTGGTCCTCCAGTGGCTCCTGTTTTCCCAAATCCTAAAGAAACAGACCCTGTGGACTGAGGTGGGTGGAGCTGGTGGGATGGAGAGAAAAAGAAAAAGTTTCTTCTTGTCCAGCTTCCACTCACCAGATCTCTTCTTCCAAAGCCAAATACAAGACTTCATACCGGCCTACCAAGTCTCTGCTCTGCTCGCTGGGTACCCTGAAACCAAATCTAGTAAGCTGCTAAATCTGTTTCTTCAACTGGAGAGAAAACATTGCTATTACTATTTAAATTATTCTGCTACCACTATTATCGTACAGTCAGTAACTTCTATTTTCTGTGTTTAATCTCATATAATCCACATGTCACCCTGATGAGGCAGGTTTTATTCCCATTTAAAGATGAGGAAACTAAAGGTTCAGGAACTCAGTTTCTATTCTTTTAAGTTACGCTGTGTGCATGTATGCATGTGTGTATGTGTGTGCATGTGTGGGAGGGGAAGAGAATTGATGTGTAAGATTATAAAGAGCATTGGAGGAAGCGGGTCATCATTTCCCCGCTAGATGTATTGTTTCAATTGAATATTTTTTGAGTGCTGCTACTATGCTAGCTAATGGATGGAGTGCTACACAAGAGAATTTGGCCTTACTCTCATGGAATTGTATACCAGATGGATGGCCAGTGTTGATCAAAAAATTAAAAGTGTGGCTCTAGCTAGTGTGACTCCATAGATAGTGCCAGCCTGAGGACTGAAGGGTCCTGAATTTGATTCTGGTTGGAGACACATGCCTGGGTTGTGGGCTCGGTCCCCAGTAGGGGTTGTGCAGGAGGCAGCTGATCAATGATTCTCGCTCATCATTGATGTTTCTATCTCTCTCTCTCACTTTTCCCTTCCTCTCTGAAATCAATAAAAATATACTTAAAAAATAATTACAAGTGTGATGGGTTTGTAAAGACAACAGACTTCCATTATGACTTTATTCCTGAGCACACTGCAATGCCCTGGTGCTGTCACTTGCAAAGATCAGGCAGAGGCGACTGCCACCCATTAGAGCACTCCAAATGGCTTCCAACAATGAAAAACTTAAATTTCCTAAATAATAATTATTCTAAAAAGAAACTAACCTCGGCTCTTCATCTCTCCAAAGCCAAAATAAAGGCAATGAGATCTAGGCAACATTATCTTGACCTCACTGACCACTAGACAGTCCAAGAAACAGGCCATGCAATATGGTAGAAGGAAGGATCAAAGAATATGTTGTATAAGGATAATAAATTCCGCTGACTTTTCCCCTTCTGGGCTGCAATAATTCTGGCCTCTTTTATAATCATACCCCATTGGAAAGCCACACAGCTTGGACCGGTTTTTGCCTGCTACAGATTTTTGGTTTCCAAATCTACATCTCCATGAGTAAGGAGATGGGCAGTCTCAGGTTGGCTGGCTCCATCAGGAACACTTAAAACTTGATTGCACAATTGTATGACCAACTGGGGACTTAGCATCCCCTTGAATTTCCTCATTGGCATCCAATTTTGAGGGTATCATATTGCTTGGGAAAGAAAGAGGGACTAGTTATTATGATTTTTGTGCACTTACAGAGCTTTTATATTGGAAAAGGGACTTGTGGACCATCTACTTGAACTTTCTACCCAATGCGTGGTAAGAATCTCCTGTCCTTGATTCGTGATAGTCATCCTTTGAAATTATAGGTAAAAAGAACTTACCATCTCATTGTTGAAGAATTCATCCTTTGAAATTACAGGTAAAGGGAACTTACTATCTCATTGTTGAACCTTTCCTACACTGGAGAAAAAATTTATCACCATTGGTCTTAGATGTGTCCACTAGGACCCCAGAGACCAAATCAGAAATAGTGTCACTTCTATTTAATGCCTTTCCTCCTCCCCACTAGAAGTCTCTTCTAAGCCAAACATTCCAGTGCTTTCCTCCATTACATATACAAAATGATCCTCTGAACTGTTACCATTTTGGTTCGGGAAATCAAAGAGATGGGAGAGAAACAGAATGTTTGTGTCTCTTACCTAACATATTTGCTATTTCTCTGTTTTGAAACATCGGCAGATTAATCAGCATACCACCTGTGCCCCTATTCACACTAGGAATGAAACTGCACAGAGCTACTTTCATTGTAAAGATAAAAGCAGAATTTCTCCATTCATATTGCCAGAGGGAGGTGGCTTGCCAACCCATTCTCTTTGGTTCTAGAAAATTCACCCCCCAAAAATAATATTGGCTTTAAAATTCAGCTCTGGGTTTGAAGATGCTGTCATGCTGTTCAGTCATAAGAATATATAATTTTTTTTATTTCAATGATGCTGCTAATTTTAGTAAGTTTGGCAAAGGTTATAAAAACAGCCACGCCCTAACTAACAGGGTTATGTTCCAGCAGTCATTTGTTTGGAATGTATTTTACATGCTTATTAAAGTTCCTGGCTGGTCTACCAAAGACTTTTTAACCCCTACGATGCCAGGCATCAAATACTATCCCCGAATCGGCTGTATGCCAGAATTCACTCTCAGGTTTTTTTTAACATGTCCCTTAAGCACCAGCAGAAATATCCTAGCACCCAGCACTATGTTTAACATGTCCAAGCAACTCCTGGGAACACAAGGAATATTTCCATGTTTCCCTTCCAACCCAGTGAGGTAAGGACTCCCTGCCCCAGTGGAGGAGGCTGAGAAACCTGGGCTCCTTACGACATGGGCCTGCTGGTGGCTGGGAGGGTGAGGTTAGCACTAGACTTTCTGGGAAAAGCATACTGCTCAGCGCTACTTCTCAGTCATTATCAGTTCCACTCAGATTTCCATTCTTTCCTTCCAAGTCAGCCTGATTCGTAGACTTTTCATTCATATTTACTCTCAATATCTATCTTCTCTTCTCTCTCTCTCTCCCTCCCTCCCTTCCTCCCTTCCTCCCTCCACCCCCCACCCATCAGGCACCTCCCTCCCTCCCACAGCTCACAATAAAGTCTCAGTTTTACGTCACTTACCCCTTAAGCACTCTCCGAGGTTTTAACAGTTTTCTAAGTTTTTCCCCCCAGTGGGTAGCAAAACGAATAAATGAACAATTGCCAGTTGCAAAAGGGATCCGGGATCTATAAAGACTCGCTCCAGTACCATCTTCTATCCCTCAGCCTCACTCCCCTTTTTCTTCCTCACTCACACCTGGGAAAGACAGAATCACCTTGACCCTACTGGGTGCAAGTAAAATACAGAAAAGGCCAGCCCGGGCCCTTCTAGACCTTAAAGGAAAGCAGAACAGAGTTTGCTGTGGCAGTTGTAAGTGAGGAGTTGGGACTGATGCTTGTCATTCTTCCTTTTGCCTTCTTCTCTTTCCAAGGGAACCGGAGCCCCTGGCCTTGGCCAGGACCAGACAGCCATCCCCACCCCATTCATTCTCCACCTCCTTTGGAGACTTGCTTGGCTATTGCAGGAGCAAAGCTCCTTTCCTGCCAGTCTGACATTCAAACAGCGCTGAACACTGACCATTTTCCGGTAACTCACGGCAGCAGACTTAGCTCAAATTGATGTGAGGTTATCGACAGTCTTTATTTGTTCATACATTTACTACAAAACTGATTGGGTTTAAGGCATGACCCCAGATCATGCATGGGTGAAATGAAATATGATATTCTCTTTCTAAAGTCTAAAAGTTTCTGAGTTCCAAAATACATCTGGCCCAGAAAAATTCTGGAGAAAGGGTGATATGGCCCTTTATGTCTTATTTCCCTACATCTTTGTCTTTCAAGTGAAGTGTAGAAGTTAAGGGCATAAACCCAGGAGCCCGGGGTGGATTCCAACGCTGTCTCTGATACCAGTTGTGTGTGACCTTGCTCACTTTGTTTAACTTTTCTGGGCCTCAGTTTTCTCCTTTGAGAAATGGGAATGGTAACAGTGCCTACCTCAGTGTTGTTATGAAGATTCGAGTGAGTTTATCTATGTAAAGTACTTAGAGTAATTTCTGGCACTTAGTAAGCACCTTAGGTTTACCATCACCATTATCCTGTGTCCTTCACCACTACCAACAAGTATGACTTAATTTCCCCCAAGCAGCACATTTTTTTTATTGTGTTACATGTATACATATCTCCCCATTGTCCCCTCTCCCTCCCAGGCATACCCCAACCCCCCAGTGTCTATGTTCATTGGTCATGTTTATAGATACAAGTCCTTTGATTGATCTCTTATCTACCCCACCTCTCCTTAATCTTCCTGCTATAATTTCACAATCTGTTTGATGCTTTACTGCCTCTGTATTTACCCTTTTGTTCATCAGTTTCCAATGTTCTTTATTATCCACAAATGAGTGAGATCATGTGGTGCTTCTCCTTCATTGACTGGCTTATTTCACTAAGCATAAGGCTCTCCAGTTCCATCCAGGTTGCTGCCAATGGTCAGAGTTCCTTCTTTTTAATGGCAGCATAGAATTCCATTGTGTAGATGTACCACAGTTTTCTGATCCACTCATCAAGCAGCACATTTTTATCTCCAAAGATATTTTCAAGCTATAGGCTCTGCCACTCATTGGTTACGTGCTTTTCCAAATCACCTAAGGTTTCTGAGTTTGGAGTCAGGAATGATAGGAAGAGGACTAAGTGAACAGCAGATAGTTTTAAATAATTTGTCCTCTGCCTAAAATGACTATGGGACTTGGGTAAAATGGTCAATAGCAAGTTTTTAGATTAAATTGCTTTTGCATGTACAGTATTAATTCCACCGATGTCATAATAACCCTGTAAATGAGTAGTGAGGACACTTCCGCCTTCATTTCACAAATGAACAAAGGTTTAAAGAGGGTAAACAACCTGCTCTCGCAGGATGAGCTATACCAGCTTCCCCACGGCACTATCATGCTTCACTTCTTAAAAACAAAAGATACATATTTTAGAAAAAATTTAGATCTATATTCGTTGTCTCAAGTTATTTTTATAAATATACACAGTATTTGTAGCCTCTTTTTCATTTCTAATACAATTATTTACTAGTTGTGTTTTTCCTCTCTTTTTCCTAATTAATCTTGCAGTGATGTCTGTCTGTTTATTAATATTTTCAAAAAACCATCTTTTACATTAGTTTATCAAGTTTTAAAAATGATGGTATAACATTTATGGTCTAAGAGAAATACTAATTAGAATATTTAGCCATATAGAGTAACTTCTAGGAAAACAGGTATTTCTTTGTTTCAAGGACAATGAAAAATGCCCCCTTGAAAAATGTGAATTAAGATTTTTTTTCCCCCTATGTGACTTTGCAAGGAGAATCTTAACAGGTATACATGACTGTAAATACATTTTGGTGTTTTACTGATGAACATGTTAATATAGGATGTATTAGATAAGCGCCATAGTGATAAATGTTGTTGCTACACACTAACCACACAGGCCTTGTCTTCTAGGAGTTTTCAAGTCAGTGAAAATGTATGGCCCCTCTTTGTTGTCTACTATTCTTTGTTGTGAGTCAAGAGCTTTGTTGACCAGTCCTCCTGACACTGGACACCAGGTTCCCAGGAGATTAAGTGATGGACCTGGACCTCACCACCCATGAGCTTGGATTCCATCCTCCAAAGCTTGCTCTTCCCACTGGACCACATGTATGGCCCATGGGGTGATAGTTACTCTGCCCTTTTATTTATTTTTTTAATGTTTTATTGTTTTTTTTTTTACAGAGAAGAAAGGAGAGGGATAGAAAGAGGGATGTGCTAGCAACCAAGATACATGCCCTTGACCGGAATAGAACCTGGGACCCTTCAGTCCGCAGGCCGATGCTCTATCCACTGAGCCAAACCAGTTTTGGCTACTCTGCCCTTTTAGAGTCTGAGAAAACACTGTTTGGTGGTCTGGCATCATCTGTGTAACCTCCTGGTTCATGGGCCAATGCTCATTTACCAAGTCACACCAGCCAGGCACAAATATCTTTCTGATGGGTATTAAGAATCCAGAATGGGACAGGGGTAGTTGTGTCTAGGAGATTTAAGGAAGGAAAAATGAGAATATATATGTGTGTGCATGTGTGAATGTATGTATACTATATAATAAAAGGGTAATATGCAAATTGATCCTAAAGGCAGAATGACTGGTTGCTATGATGCGCACTGACGACCAGAGGGCAGATGCTCAATGCAGGAACTGCCCTCTGGAGGTCAGTGCACTTCCACAGGGGGAGCTCCACTCAACCACAAGCCAAGGATAGTGGCAGTGGCAAGAACCTCTCACCCCTCCGCAGCAGCTCTAAGGATGTCAGTGCACTCCCCCAGGGAGCGGGCCTAAGCCATCAGTCGGAAATCCCCCCAGGGCTCCCAGGCTGACAGAAGGATGTCCAATTGCTAGATTAGGCCTGATCCCCAAGGGAGCAGGTGGACACCCCCCTCAGCGGTCCTAGACTATGAGAGGGTAAGGCCAGGCTGAGGGACCCCCGCACACACACACACTGAGTGGCCAGATTATTATGATCTCTAAACGCATAATAATCTGGCCATCTCAGTATATATATTAGAGGCCCACTGCATGAATTCGTGCATGGGTGGGGTCTGGCCAGCCTGGCCAGGGAGAGGGGATAGAGGCAGTTGGCCAGCCTGCCTGCTGGTCAAACTCTTGGTTGAGGGGACAATTTACATATTAGCCTTTTATTATATAGGATATACACTTAGTGGCCAGATTATTATGTGCTCAGACATCATAATAACCTGGCCACTCAGTGTATATATACATTATACATACATATATGTATATATATACATATGCATAAACATATACATATACCTGTGTGTGTGTGTGTGTGTGTGTGTGTGTTCACACATATATGAAAAGCCAGCCAAAGTGCTGGGGAAAAAAATAGCTTTCAATAGATTTCTTCTCCAGTTCCTACTTGTCCTCTTGATCTCATCCTTAACACCCCTCTGGACTTGTCAGTACAAGCCCTAAATGTTTCACTGAACAAACTACACAGTTAGTGCCACCGGACTCTTTAACATGCTCTAATCGCCACAATTTCATTGGAAGGGACCCGGGTTGGCAACCAAACTGAAGCTAAGGGATTTGACCATAGAATTCCCACACCAAGTAGGAAGCATAAATGACTTGGAGACTTGGTCATAGTTCCGGCAGCTATTGGTCATGGCATGTTAGCAGACCACAGTCTCAGAAAGTTATTTCCTAAAAGCTTTCCAAAGAGCTGGTTCTTCACACAGAGAGTTTTGGCCAATTGCAATGACAGGGGGAAACTAGAGTCTCAGGAAGAAGAGAATTTAAGACTTAAGTTTCATTTTGCTTTGGATCAGATGTTCCTTATACATAAACCTTCACCTGATCCTAGTTTTCATTTCAATTCCATAGACCGGTGATTTAAGTGTTGGGGATAGAGTTCTTAGAATCTGTTTATATGGTATAAATACAGAAGTGGTCTGGTTCTGAGTATTAGAATCATGATCCATGTTTTGATATGAACTCAAAACCTCTCTAAGTCCCGTGTTATTTTTTGAAGCATAGAAATTGGACCTTACAAACAACCTAAATCCCTCTGTTTAAGAAACTAAGTAAGTACTGCATTTTCTTGTCGTAAAGTTCTACACTGCATATAGAATGATTTTTTAAATAGTAGCTCTGGGCCTCCTGGTCAAGGGCATGTACCTGGGTTTGAGGTTTGCTTCAGGCCCCCAGTCAGGAGCATGCTGGAAGCAACCAGTTGGTGTTTCTCTCTCACATCAATGTTTCTCGCTGTGTCCAGTTTCTCAGTTGGCTAGATTTCAAAAGTTTGCTTGTAAATCTGTGGGGTGTAGGGTTTCTTTTTTGTAGACTTTTGAATGCATTTTTTTTCAGAGGTTAGTCAGTGTCTCAGGCCGACTCTCAAAGCCTATTTCACCTATTCTTGTAGTAGAACTAGGAGTAGATTCAGTTTTGTGTTTAGGAATAGTGAGGGAAGTACATGTTTGCTTCTACCTTTAATCATTTCAAATTTGTTAGAAACAGACTTTTTGACCTAGAAACCCCCCTAGATAGTGAATTTAGATAGTTGTTCAAGTCAATAATGTTTTCAGTTTTTGATGGTGGTAATGGGCATGGACTTTGAAATCAAAGAGATCGTGCTTTATCTATTAACCTGACCAATTCTTTTTGATATCTCACCATTAAGCCAGACAGTGATAAAAACAAACTTAAAATGATGAATATAACTTCTCTTACTAGCTTATACTACATTGCTTTTCTCTGTGGAATTCAGTTTTCTCCGTTATGGGAATGCGAGAAAGATAAAAACATATGCCTCATAGAGTTGACATTAATATTAAATGAAATTCATGCACGGAATGTATCCTATATAATTAATGATTAATATGCAAATAGTCCAAATGGCAGAACAACTGAAACAACCCAAACAACCAGTCATTATGACGTGTGCTGACCACCAGGGGGCATGCACGGGACATGGTGAGTGTCAGCCACAGCAGGATGGTGGAGCAGGTGAATGGAAGTGCCAGACCAAGTCAGAGTGCCAGTCACTGACATCAGAGCAAGCCTCTGGTAGTTTCTGAAAATTCTTTGCTCCCGCTCACACCCACTGCCAACATTGGAGTCACTGCTCACACCCACTGTCAGTGCCAACCCCATTCACACCTGCAGCTGGCACTGGAGCTGCCGCTTGCACCCACTGCCGGTGCCCCACACTGGTCTCAATTACTGATCACCATCAGCAGGTGCAAGTGGTGCTGTCAGCCCTGATCACTCCTGAGGGCTTCTTCATCTCTCCCTGCTACTGAGGGGTGATCAGGGCAGCAGCTGCCACTAGCACCTGCTGCTGATGCCAGCCCCAATTGCTCCATGCCATCAGTGGGTGCAAGTGGGCTGGTGCCATCAGCAGGGGGGAACAGCAATGGCAGGAATGGGGCTGCTTACAGACAGGGGATCAGGAGGCCACAGTGGGAGGGGCCAGGAGGGGGCACAGAGGATGGGCTGAGACCCACCCCTGTGCCTATGGTAACCTCATAGCCCACAGTTCCATTCAAGGTGCACGAATTCATGCACTGGGCCCCTAGATTAGCATAAAGTAAAATTTCAGTGTATGGTAGCCACTGACATGACTGTGGACCAACCTCTCATTTTAAAGCTGCAAAAGAGCCCACCCACCGTGGCTCCAAGGTTGAGCACTGATCTATGAACCCAGAAGGTCACAGTTCAATTCCCAGTAGGGATTGTGCAGGAAGCAGCTAGTCAATGATTATCTCTCATCATTGATGTTTCTATTTCTCTCCCTTCCTCTCTGAAATCAATAAAAATATATTTTTTAAAAAAGAAAGTTTATGTGCACATAATGATTTTATGAATATTTGAATATTTATGAAAATAGTAAAAAAATTAAGCTGAAAAAGACTATATCACCCAGGGATTATCACTCTCATTTTAGCCCACCCTCTCTTACATGGGCATAGGTTTTATTTCCAGATAGCCTTGCCAAGATGGGCACTAGTAGCTTGTAGTTTCCTGTTCCCATTGCTAATGATTCTGAGAAGATTGTCCAGAGAATGGTGGGTGGTCAGCTGCGTGAAGGGGTTCAACTCCACTTGAACCACATGGAATAAATTTATGAGAAAGAGGGTTTCTATTTCTAGAAAGAAAGGATTAAAGAAAGACATGATAGGCAGGTAACACCATAGCTACCACCATATTTCACTTTAGTAAGACAAGCAGGCAAGGGAAGGGATGTATATAGTGGTGCTGGTGGTGGTGGTGAGTGCACCCATATGTGTTTGTGAATGGGATTATGATGCAAAGTCAGAAGCAGAGGACTAGAAACTACCAAACTGATCAGTTCCTAAAGGGAAAAAAAATAGATGAAGCATGACCACTCCCCAAAGTAAATTATTATATTTGCATTCAAATTTCTTCATGTTACACTATTTTACACAATCCCTTCTTATTTAACATAGAGAAGTCAACTACAACCCCAGGTATTCTAGCAATCAGATTAGGATGCCTTTGGGAGCAATTTTCAGAAACCTATTACCATTTCATGAAGATAAAGGTGACAGTTAAAGATAGTCCTAGGTCTACTTAGAGATCACAAGGCCAAACCAGATTTCTAAACCAGGTAAATGCAAGTGATCAACCTGCTTTTATTTGCAAAGACCAAATCAGACAAGTACACTCATGAATTGAGGTCCAGCTATATAAAAGAACAAGAAAGGTAGATTTTCCTGAAGAAGATTCCAAAACAACCTGAAGCTGATATCACCAAAATACATGGACTACAGCAGAACCTTCTAAACAACTATAAGTAACCGCTGAGCGAGTTTACATAATGAGCGGGGTAATCAAGAATTTACACTGCTTTACCACGATGATCATAATTTGCATTGACCCAACATCCTGGATCTCAGAATAATGCTCAAAAAATGTTAAGAAACAGCCTTGCTGCTATGGCTCAGTGATTGAACTCAGAGGTTTTGGTTCAAATTCAATTCCTAGTCAGGGTACATGCCAGGTTGCCCACTCAGTCCCCAGTGGGGAGCATGCAGGAGACAGCCAATCAATGATGTTTCTCTCTCATTGATGTTTTTATCTCTCTATCCCTCTCTCTTCCTCTCTCTCTCTTAAAAAAGAAATCAATAAATATCTATTTTTAAAATGTTAAGAAACATAACACAAAGTCAAATAGAATGTGTCTCTTTGCTGATTCATCTCTGATTAACCCTCAAGGCCATTTACCTGTCTCCTTTGATGCAAAATCTGCTGTCAGTATCACTAACCTTTACAGCACTGAAGAACTTAACGCATCAGCTTCTGAGTTTTTCCACCTGCGTCTGCTCATCATCTTTACTAAGATAAGAGCAAAAATTATCTTAGTTTGGTGTTTTGTTGTTGTTGTTTTTGCATCTTTGTTTTCCCCAAATCTAGTAATATAGGGAAAGGAGAAAGAAAAGGAGTAAGGGACAGAAGGACAGAAAGGGAGGGGAGGAAGAGAGAAAAGTGCAATAAATCATGTTTCCCTGCCTCTAAGGAAATGAGCCATCAGGTAGCCTGATCTTTATATCATCAAAACCTCCAGGTTTTTGGCCATTCCTACTCCAGTTTCTCAGTCCTCGGTTGTCAGGTTTTGCTTACTCTTGGATTGAAAGCGTGATGGCGAAGCTTGTGAGATTTTTAAAAATATATTTTTATTGATTTCATTGATTGGCTGCCTCCTGCACGCTTCCTGCTGGGGACTGAGCTCACAACCTGGGTATGTGTCCTTGACCAGAATCGAACCTGGGACCCTTCAGTCCGCAGGCCAACACTCTATCCACTGAGCCAAACCAGCTAGGGCAAAGCCTATGAGATTTTTGATGAAATTGAGTCTTGAAACTTTAACCATCAAATTAAAGAATAGAACCCAGATACGTGGAACAATCAAAGGTGTAGATGCAGCATGAATCCTCATCTTAAAGCTGTGACAATGACCTCTAACCCTCATCTTAAAGTTGACAGTGACCCTGAAGAACCAAGAACCTGTACAGCTGGAAACACTGAGTATGCGAGGAAATAACATTCGATATTTTATTCTGCCTGGAAGCTTGGCTCTGGATACATTACTCGTAGAGGTTAAACCAAAGTTGAAATCTAAGAAAAGCATAACTGTTACAGATAAGAGGCCCAGGTAGAGGAAGAGGAGAAAGACATGGCCAGGGCAGAGGAAGAGGAGGTCCTAATTGATAATGTCTCTCAAGAATATTGCTTCAGCCGAGACCAGTTTGGCTCAGTGGATAGAGTGTTGGCCTGCAGTCTGAAAGATCTCAGGTTCACTTCCGGTCGGGGCATGTACCTTGCTTGCGGGCACATCTCCAGTGTGGGGCGTGCAGGAGGCGGCTGATCGATGTCTCTCTTTCTCGTCGATGTTTCTGACTTTCTATCCCTCTCCCTTTCTCTCTGTAAAATATCAATAAAATATATTTTAAAAAAAAGAATGCTGCTTCAGAGTGATAAGTGATTTAGGATATTTTATCTACAGCTTTTGTTGCTTACGGTATGTCAGTTTTTAACAAACATAAATGTAGGCCAAAGAGTATAATGAAATGAATAAAATAAACTGATGAACAAAATAAATCCAGAGACATAGAAGCATGGAACTGATGTTCAAATCTCAGAGGGAAGGCAGAGATAGGTAGGTAGGTGGGTGGGGAGAGATTTACCAAAGAACTTGTATGCATAACCCATGGACACAGGCAATAGTGTGGTGAAGGCCTGGGAACGGGGAGGTCAATAGGGAAAAATGGGGACATCTGCAATACTTTCAACAATAAAGATATATTTTTAAAAAGCAACCTCCAGCTGAAACGGGTTTGGCTCAGTGGATAGAGCATCGGCCTGCGGACTGAAGGGTCCCAGGTTTGATTCTGGTCAAGGGCATGTACCTTGGTTGTGGGCACATCCACAGTAGGGGGTGTGCAAGAGGCAGCTGATCAATGTTTCTCTCTCATCAATGTTTCTAGCTTTCTATCTCTCTCCCTTCCTCTCTGTGAAAAACCAATAAAATATATTTTTAAAAAAATAAAAAGCAACCTCCAAAAACATTGTTGGATAACAATAATTGCTCTACCACTCTGAGAAGAAATGTGCAATTTTAAAATGTTTTGAATCCATTTTTTATGTTTACTATGTTTTTTTGTAGCTTACAGAGACCACTTAGCACACTTTTAATTATGTGAAATGTACAGTCTGACTTCTGATCAAGAAGACATTTTTCTAGATAACAATATCAGTGAATGTATGACTGCACTTTCCATGTAGATCTTTTATTCTGGTCTAAGTTTACAACCTCGCTCCTCAAAAAGTGATGCTACTCAGTAGCTGGTACATTGCGTTCATTCCTCGGAAAGTGGGCTTTCAAATTGCAGCTATTAGCTCTGCCCAGCCCGCTTGTGTCTGCAGGGCCGAGGCTTGCCTTGTGCCCAAGACTGTCAGGCGCATATACCCTGGAAGAGTTTCAGAAACACAGCCACAGCAGGAGCACCTGACCAATCCTGCACACAAGGTGCATGATTTGATCATATTTTTGGAGGATCACACCCGTGGCAAAGATGTCCTGAGGAACAATCTGGAGGTGATGCTACTAAGAGCTTTGAGGACTCCTGGCACTCTACAGATGCCAGAGAACTGGCCCAAACACAGACCGTTAGGGAGCTTCGTCCAGAGGACAGACTAACGATAACCAAGCCTTCTGAAGCTCCTATTATTACTGTTGATTCTAATACCAGTTGGTGGAACAGTTGGGTGATATCAGCCATCTCAGCACTTGACATAGCTCTAATGAACTTCCATATTATGGGACAAAATATGAACACATGCAAAATGACCCCAAGAAATCACAGATCAATGGTTAAAAATGTTAAAAACAAAGTGTGAAGGACTTTTGCTTGCAGGAATATTTTTTTAAAAATACACAATACATGCACATAACATAGACTACCTCTTCTGGGACAAATTAAGAAAGCAAGATAAAAATAAGTAAATCTTGAGGAAAACCAAGATGGCGGCATAGGTGAATACCTAAACTGCTGCTTCACACAACAATTTCAAAACTACAGCTAAAAGACAGAACGGACATCATCCAGAACCACAGGAAAGCTGGCTGAGTCGAAATTCTACAACTAGAAAAAAAAGAAAGAGGCTCACAAAGACTCAGAGGAGCTACAAAAAGCTATGGTACAGAGACATGCACATGGAGAAGACAGGTGGCTGAGTGCCTGGCTGGCTTCCTCTAGGGGTTAGAAGACGAAAACTCCTGAACTGCACTGAACCCCAGTTCCAGCTGCACTGAATGCCATTTCCTGGCGAGACTGATACAGGTGGAGTCTGGACTGTCGGACAAAGGGAGGAGTGCACGGAAACTCAGAGGAGCCAGGAAAGGCAGAGGTCTGGAGGAGCGCATGCCAGTGCATGCAGAGAGGACTGAGTGCTGATTTTGCTGCTGGCTTTCTCTAGTGGGAGGAAGACAGAACCTCCTGACTGCGCTGAACTTCACTTTCAACTGCACTGAACCCCAGTTTCAGGCAAGACCCTTGGTACCCAGACTCATACAGCTCCCCAGAGCACACTGAAACTCAGGGGAGCCATGAACAGCAGTGGTCTGGAAGTGCGTGAGTGCACACAGAGAGGGCTTCAGCAATTACCGAGGGACACTGAGACCCAGGGGCCACATAGGGCAAGGCTGACAAGAAGCCAAGGCTGTCTTCTCAGCCCTGAGACTCCACCCCATCCAAGCTGAGCACAGAGGATTTTGCAATTTTGCAAGTCTTGTATGATAAGGCTGACTCCAGCACAGAAGTTCTCCCAGCATAGACACAGCTGATCCTCACAACCAATTGGCTTGGAGGTCAGTTCCCCCCAATGATACCAAGGGCAATCAAGAATTAACTACAACAAGACTATACACAGAGTCCACAAAAGGGTGCACCAAGAGAGTCCACCTCAGGTAACTGTGGAGGCAGAGCTACTGGGCCATATAGGACACCTAGCACCCAAAGCTACTCTACCAACTCAGGGAAGACAAAGGAACAGATCACAAATAAAAGAAATGGAGACAAAGGAACAGATCACAAATGAAAGAAATGGAGGAAATCAAACAACTGGATATAGAGTTCAAAACCACGGTTATAAGATTTTTCAAGAATTTCCTAGAAAAGAAGGATAAATTTAGCGAGATCCAAGAGGAGATGAAAAAGGACAAACTAGAAATTAAACATAAACTGACTAAAATAAAAACTATTATAAAGAGACCTAACAGCAGACTAGAGGAACACAAGAATCAAGTCAAAGATCTGAAATACAAAGAAGCAGAAAACACTCAACTGAAAATGTAAAAAGAAAAAAGAATCCAAAAATATGAAGATAGTGTAAGGAGCCTCTGGGACAAGTTCAGGCATAGCAACACCAGAGTTATGGGAGTGCCAGAAGATGAGAGAGAGCAAGATACTGAAAACCCATTGGAAGAAATAATGACTTAAAACTTCCCCCACCTGGTGAAAGAAGTAGACCTACAAGTTCAGAAAGTGCACAGAACTCTAACAAAAGGAATCCAAAGAAGACCACACCAAGACACATCATAATTAAAATGCCAAGAGCAAAAGACAAAAAGAGAATATTAAAAGCAGGAAGAGAAAAACAGTTAGTTACCTATAAGGAAGCACCCATACAATTGTCAGCTGATTTCTCAACAGAAACTATGTAGGCCAGATGAGAGTGGCAAAAAATATTCAGTGATGAATGGCAAGAACCTACAACTAAGATTACTCTACCCAGCAAAGCTATCATTCAGAATTCAAGGGTAGATAAAAGGCTTCACAGGTTAAAAAAAAAAGCTAAAGGAGTTCATCAGCACCAAACCAGTATTATATGAAATGATGAAAGGTACTCTTTAAGAAGAGGAAGAAGAAGAAAAAGGTAAAGATAAAAACTGTGAACAACAAATACATAACTATCAACAAGTGAATCTAAAAATCAAGTGAATTAAAAATCTGATGAACAGAATAAACTGGTGAATATAATAGAATCAAGGGCATACAAAGGGAGTTGACTGACAATTCTCAGGGGGAGAGAGGTGAGAGGAGTGCAGGGAAAGACTGGACAATAATCATACACCTATGGATGAGGACAATGTCGGGGGCGGGGGGGAGATAAAAAGAGAGGGAGGGGAGGAATACAGGTGGAGGGGAGCTATGGGGGGATAATAGAGGAACAGTTGTAATAATCTGAACAATATATATTTATTAAAATTAAAAATAATAATAAAATAAAATAATAAATTAAATCTTATAGCCACCAAGATAGTAAAGAATTATGAAACAAAGAAGCAAAGGAAACCAGAGAGGTGAATCCTAGGAGTAGTTGATGGTTCTGGAAGAGATGATTAAGGTAGAATTTGGACAGAGGTTTTGGCATCCCCACAAGGGCTAGATAGTTAAAAGTAAATTAAAAAAAAATGGATTTTAAGTTTTGTTTAGAATTGATCTCTGGTAAATGCCCACACATCTAGAAGGGATTCCAAGGGGCTCCACCTAAGAGTAAGGAGTAACTGGAAAAAACTTGGAGCTGCAGTAAAGTTTAAATCATCACAGTCCCTGTAATTAACAAATATTTTTATTGATTTCAGAGGGGAAAGGAGAGAAAGTGGTTAAAATATGAGTGTGTGTGTGTGTGTGTGTGTGTGTGTGTGTGTGTGTCTTGGAGTTCTTGAGCAAGATCCTCGGATAAATTTCTTAACCTCTCTAATTTTCAATTTCCTCAGAGATCAGAAAAGATCACTGTGGGACACCTCACACATCAGTGTAAATATGAAATGATAAAATACATGAAACAGTATTATTGCAGAGCCTATAATATAGAAGAATTCCATAAGCAGTAGCTCTCATTTATGATTATGATGGAGAGAAAATAAATTAAAATACATATAACTTAATTTTAGTTTTTAATATGTGTTGAGGAAAATCTCAAATCAATCAAAGTCTCTTTATGCTTACTTCATTCAAATAAAAATTTTCTGTACTAAGTAGCAGAAATAAGTATGGCCGTTTTGGTAAACTGTTCTAAGATGAGCTACTTGGTGGTCTAGAATTGATCAGAACATTTGGACTCTTTCCTAAGAAAAAAGGGTGAAATAATAAGTTAGCTTTTCTTAAAAATATATATACCATCTTTGCCAGTTGTCGGTTGCATAGTTTGTTGAGACTGTCTGAAATTCCAAGCCTTCAGACTATAAAAATAATTCACCAGAACTGCCTCCAGATAATTTTATATTGTGTAATTTCTTAATGCTGTCCTTTAGACTACAACATGGGATGGATGTTCTCGGAATCACATGGGTTCAGTGAGAGTCCTGCATAAAGCCTGTTTTGTCATAAAAGCATCCCCTGGATGCTTAAGGAATGATGTTTATAGGTTTTAGACACAGAACCTACAATGACTGGAACATATTTACTGAAGCACAGAGGGCAGTTGAAAATGGCTGTTACAGCTCTGAACAAACAAGGTCATTGACATTTCAGTGTGAACCCTCAAGAGCCCTTGAGGGGAAAAAATTTACTTTAACAGGGAACTTTCAATTGCCTGCTCCCTGATTCTAAAAAGAATAGACTAGTTCTTTTCTTTTTTTCCCTTGTCCATTGGCTAAAAGACCACAAAAAAATAATCCTTCGCTTAATTTCCAGAAAAAAAAGTTACATTGCTTTCAGTAAAATTCCTTTTTCACCTCAAGGATAGAGCTCCAAATTTCAAAGCACATTTTCTTTAAACATCTGTAATTTTTACTCTGAATTTTATTAAAAGTACATTCTACTTTATGATATGGAATGAAATATTTTGGTTCTGGTGCTTTTCTCAATAAATTAAGACATATAGAAACACTATTTAAAATAAATGTCAGTTATTTTTCACCAATGATTTTTTATTTTGTGAAAGCAGCCTTTCTATGCCCAATGGCATTACTCAAAAACAAGCAAACAAACAAACAAAAAAAACTACTTTACTAAAAAAATGTTCCTAATCATTTTGAATAGAGCTATCTGAATATGGCCTCCTGGATTCTGATGCATTTGGATTTCCCATCCACTTAGATGAATTCATTTAAAATGGAAAATCATGTGATTGCATTTTTTATTGTCTTTTGTTGTTGTTGTTAGTCCTCACCCAAGGATATTTTTCCCATTGATTTTTAGAAATAGTGGGAAGGAGGGGGCTGAGGGAGAGACAGAGAGAAACATGGATGTGAGAGAGACAATCGATTGGTTGCTTCCGTGTGCATTCTAACCTAGGCCAAAGATCGAACTTGCTTCCAAGGGAACTTACATGCCCTAGATTGAGACTCTTCAGAGTGCAACACCACTCAGGGCTCTATTTTTTTTTAATTGAGAGGATTGTTGGGAGGAGATGTGTAAGTGATTTATTCTCTGTTTAGTTTTAATGAAGATGCTTGGAAATAGGAAGTGATTTCAGTAGACAACATGGATGGAACAAATGTGCCTTTTTGGTCACAGCAAACGTTTTCCGAGGGTACTCACCATGTTCCTTTTCATATAAAACTAGAGGCCCAATGCATGAAATTCATGCACAGGTAAGGTTCTCCCTTCATTCTGTGCCACCCCCTTGTGGTCAGCACACGTCACAGCAAGTGATCGATCTCCAGGTCTCCAAGTCGAACTCCTGAGAGGACACTTTGCATATTAGCCTTTTATATATATATATAGATTATTGAAACTTTAGACCTGTGACAGCCAAGTGTACAGGGAACCAGGAAGCTCTGACTCATTGGCTTGATGAGTGAAACAAAGAGGAAAGCTCTGGTCTCCTTCCGCAGATGTGAGTATCCAAGTGCATTCTGGACCTTACAAGTCTGTCCACACTCTTGCAACAGGACAGGGGAGAGAAAAGCTGTCACCTGTCAGTGACATACACAGCACGTATGTCCCTCCACCCTGCCACTCTGTTCTGGGCATCAGATCAGCATCTAGTTGTGTCCCGACAGAGACTATAGAGAAATTCACATATTGGAAGCTAAGTAGGTACAGGCTCTGACTGAGAACATTCATTACATTTTGGTAAATCTGTTTATAAAAAAAATCCTTATTTTTAATTGAATAATAATTCAAGTCATGGTAACAATGGCAAATGTGTTGCTTAGGAAAAACATTAAGCTTCAATTCGGAAAAATAAATACATTTTAAATACAATTCTTTCTACATTACTCTGTATTGCTTACGTGGATACCAGACACAGTACTAATACTAAGAAAGGTAGTCCCTAAGGTTGAAATAACAATGAAACATTGTAAATCATTTCAGGTAGAGGGGGTGAGAGGGAGGAGTTTTGGGCCATTTCAAGGTGACTCATTGTGTCCTCTAGCTGAAATGATTTGAGAAAATGGCTGTTAGAAAACACTACTCTTAGAGAGTCTCATAATGTGGAGAGCTGAGTGTTGTAGCTTTGTAAAAGTGATTGTTAACTGTTGTCAGGAAGCATCTTGATGTTATTTTTAAAATTATTTGCAGCAGAGACCATATGTATTGGCTTGTGCCTCCTTCCTTCCCCACAAGGAAGACTCTTTGTCGGCCATTGTTCTTGTATGTTTCATGGTACAAAATCAGGGAAATGAGTAGATAAGATAACGTCTGAAAAGGAGGCATAAATAACCAGTAAGCCTAGGTCAGTCTATAATGGAGAATGAATTTGTGCGTGTGTGTGTGTGTGTGTGTACGCCCGCACATGTGTGCATATTATACATATTGAGAGAGAGAGCTTATTTGGTTTTATTATAAGGAATTAGCTCACACAATAATGGAGGCTGAGAAGTCTAAGATCTGCAGTCAGTAGGTGGGGACACAAGGAAAGTTAAGGGTAGAGTTCCAGTCTGAGCCCAAAGATCTGAGCACCAAGAGAGCCGCTGGTGTAAATTATAGTTCAAGTCTGAGTCCAAAAGCAGGAAAAGACAGATGTCCCAACTTAAAGATAGGCAGTCAGGGAGAAAAAATGCTTTTTTGTCTGCCTTTTATTCTATCGAGTCCTCCAGTGCATTCGATGAGGCTTGCCTACATTAGGGAAGGTAATTTGCTTTACTCATCTATTGATTCAAGTGCTAACCTCATGCAGAAAATAAACACCCTCACAGACACATCCAGAATTATGTTTAATCAAATATCTGAGCTCTCCTGACCCAGTCAAGTTGACACGTGAAATTAACCTTCATACTTGTATATGCAAATATACTGTGCATTTCTCCACATCCATTAGCAATTGAAAATACCACTGCAATTCTGAGAAAGAAGAACAAAGTTGGAGGAATCACAATACCAGATATCAAGCTATATTACAAAGCCACAAGAACAGGCATATTGACCAATGGAACAGAACAGAGAATCCACAAATTGACCCAAGCTATTATCCTCACTTAATATTTGACAAAGGAGGCAAGAGCATACAATGGAGTCAAGACAGTCTCTTCAATATATGGTGCTGGAAAATTGGACAGACACATGCAAAAAAATTAAACTAGACTTACACCATACACAAAAAATAAACTCAAAATGGATAAAGGACTTAAATGTAAGACGGGAAAACATAAAAATCCTAAGAGAATTCAGAGGCCGCAAAATCTCAGACATATGTTGTAACAATATCTTTACCGATACAGTTCCTAGGGCAATGGAAACTAAAGAGAAAGTGAACAAATGGGACTAAATCAAAATAAAAAGCTTCTGCACAGAAAAAAAAAAAACATCAACAAAACAACAAGAAAGCCCACTGTATGGGACAACATATTTGCCAATGCTATTTCATATAAGGGTTTAATCTCCAAACTTTACAGAGAACTCATACAGCTTAACAAAAGGAAGATAAACGATCCAATAAAAAAATGAGCAAAGGACCTAAATAGATACTTTTCAAAAGAAAACATACAGAAGGCCAAGGGACATATGAAAACATGCTCAAAGTCACTAATCATCCGAGATATGCAAATCAAAACAACAATGAGATACCATCTCACACCTGTCAGAATGACTATCATCAACAAATCAACAAAGGACAAGTGCTGGGGAGGATGCGGAGAAAAAGGAACCCTCATGCACTGCTGGTGGGAATGCAGCCTGGTGCAGCCACTGGAGAACAGTATGGAGTTTCCTCAAAAAATTAAAAATGGAACTCCTATTTGACCCAGTAATCCCACTCTTAGGAATATATCCCAAGAAACTAGAAACACCAATCAGAAAGGATATACACACCCCTATGCTCATAGCAGCACAATTTACAATAGCTAAGATTTGGAAATAGCTTAAGTGCCCATCAGCAGATGAGTGGATCAGAAAACAGTGGTACATCTACACAATGGAATACTACACTGCGGTTAAAAAGAAGGAATTCTTACCATTTGCAATAGCATGAATGGAACTGGAGAGCATTATGCTAAGTGAAATAAGCCAGTCAGAGAAAGATAAATATCACAGGATCTCATTCATATGTGGGATGTAATGATCCACATAAACTGATGAACAAAAATAGATCCAGAGACAAATGGCAGGGATTGGGAGGGGGTGGGGTGGGTGAGAGATCAACCAAAGGACTTGTATGCATGCATGTTAGCATAGTCAATAGGCACAGACAGTGGGGCGGTGGGGCTTGCCCTCGGGGGTGGGAGTGGTGGGGGGGGAGGGTCAACTGGGGGAATAGACAGATGTAATACTTCAAACAATAAAAAAACAATTAAAAAATACCAATTAAGAATGTTTATAAATATGCCTGCCAGTATGGCTAAAATTTAAAAGATGGATAATACATACCAGGAGTTAGTGAAACTGAAGTTAACTGAACTCCCATCTGTCACTGGAAAGAGTGATCATGTACAATTACTTTGGAAACTGTCTCTGTTATAGTTAAGTATATATTTACCTATGATCCATAAATCCCACTCCTAGGTATTTGCCCAAGAGCAGTGATTGCCTATGTCCATAGAAAGTAGTATGTGGCCCTAGCCAGTTTGGCTCAGTGGGTAGAGTGTCGGCCTGCAGACTGAAGAGTCCCAGGTTAGATTCCAGTAAAGAGCACATGCCTGGGTTGCAGACTTCTCCAGTATAGGGTGTACAGCAGGCAGCCAATCAATGATTCTCTCTCATCATTGATGTTTCTCTCTCTCTCTCCATTTCCCTTCCTCTCTGAAATCAATAAAAATATATTTTTTTTACAAAAGAAGTTTTTTAAAAAAAGCAAAATTGGTTTGTGGATGTTTAGATAAGATTTATTCAGAATAGCCCCAAACTGGGGGAAAAAAAATATCCACTGGAAAATTAATAAGAGAATTATGTATATTCATAAATAGCAATAAAATATATCTACTGATACATTCTCCAACATGGATAAGTCTCAATAACATTATGTTGAACAAATGAAGCCAGACAGAAAGGGTAGCTAATGTGTGGTCACATTTACGTGAGGTTAATAAACAAGCAATCTTACAACTCACCACAAAGTATTTAAAAAATTGCACAGTATGCTCTGACCAGTGTGTCTCAGCAGTTAGAGCATCAGCCTGTGTACCAAAGGGTCTCAGTTTTGATTCCCGGTCAAGGGTACATACCTGGGCAGGCAACCAATCGATGTATCTCTCTCACATCGATATTTCTCTCTCTCTCCCTCCCTCCCTTTAATCTTCCCTTCCACTTTTTCTAAAAATATTAATGAAAAAAATCTCCTAGTGAGAATTAAGAGCAATGAATTGCACAATAGTAAAACAAAATTATCAGTAATAATTTCTCCTAAATAAAGTAAAAGCATGCAAATGGTAAATGTCATATTTAAATTATATCAATATTGTCCGCTTTATTATGATACACAACTTTACAATGTACAAGTATCTGGATTTCTATGGTCATGTTGGTAGTTTAGTGTTATACATTTGTCACATCTCAATGAAATCCAGTTGATTGCTTGACATAGCTATTTAATGCTAAAGGAGGCCCTTGAAGTGCAGGTGACAATATTAAACAGGTAAACTTGAAGCAGAATCACAAAATACTCTCAGTCTAATTGCCAAAGGACCGAAACTGACACACAAATGGGACCACACACGCTTAGCTCAGCCATGCCAGGGAAGGCCAACTGGGCTTCTCAACTCAGAAAAATTCAGTCATGCTCCACCCTCATCCTTCACATTCTTTATCAAGCAGGGGCTGCAGTGGGAAGCAGGCATGTTAATGACAGCCCACATCCACATGTGCACACACACACACAATGGAGCTATGATTTCAGAAACCTTCTAAGAAACGGGATATGGGAATGCTGATTGGATTTACATACATGTTGATAAAAGTTCAGTGAAATGAGCCTACTATCTGTCATGCAAGGTGACTGAAAAATGTAATTGCACAAACTGTTCTTGGAAAAGGGAGCTCTCTGCTCCTTTTCCTTGCATGGGCCAGAATTTCCTCACCCACAGCTACTGCAGGAACATGAAATACAGCACTTAAAACCAGACACTGTTCTGCAAACCGTGCAAGTCAATCAGTGGCATTTCATAGGCATTTCTATTTCTAATCATGTCTTCCAAGTGTAGACATCTGAGAAATACAGATCTTGCCTCAGCAAGGCTCAAAGGAGACATTTGATTCTCTTAAGTCCCAGTCTCATTGATCATGCTTAGTTCAGTAAGTCATAGAAAAAATAAATTAAATTGGATCATCAGCTTAAATATTTATTCTCCCTGATAATTCCCATATCCCAAAGCCAACTTGTTTTACTGTTAAATGTACATACTCCACGTAGGATATGAAACTGTAGCTGTGAACTGTTGTTTTCCTGATGAGTTTTATGTGATGTCTAAATGATTAATAATAAATAGTGGTACCATTTCCTCTTTGGTTTTGTTTTTGGGATTTTTATTAACACTATTATTACAAATATCCCCCATTCCTACCCCCTTTGCCCACTTCCACCCAGTCCCTACCCATCCCTCTCTGGCTTCATCACACTGTTTTCTGGGTTGATGGGCTTTGCATATACTCGAGATACGAGTTTAATTCGTTCCGTAACCTTTAGGTGTGGGAAACTATGAGACACTTGAGTTGCAGTAAACTGGTAGGTCGTGTGCGCTGGCTAATCCACGCGATTACTCTTATCTCAAATGTTGCTCATATTTCAAAGCAAAAATCGCTCGCTCGAGGGCTCGTATCTCAAAAATCTCGTATCTTAGGGCACTCGTATCTCGAGGTACCACTGTATGTTCTTTGGCTGAGCTGTACACCTTCTTTCATCCAGCCTCCCACACACCTCCTTCCTCTCTTAGAGCTGTCATTCTGTGCCATGTACCCTCTGGTTCTATTTTGTTCATCAGTTTATTTTGTTCAGTAGGTTCCACATATAAGTGAGGTCATATAGTATTTTTCTTTCTCTGGCTGGCTTATTTTACTTAGTATAATAATCTCCGGGTCCCTCCAAAGCTGTCTCAAAGGTTAAAATATTCTTCTTTTGACAGCTGCATAGTATTCCATAGTATAAATGTACCACAACTTTTTTATCCACTCATCTACTAATGGACACTTGGGCTATTTCCAGATCTTGGCTATCCTATAATTAAAGGGTAATATGCAAATCAATACTAATGGCAGAATGATCAGAATGACCACTCGAACATAACGCAGTCACTATGAGGTGCACTGACCACCTCTTGCTCCCTTTCCCTGGCCAGCAGGCTCCGATCACCCGATAGCAAGTGGGGAACCAGGAATGGGTGGCGGGGGATGCAGGTGGCACCAGGCCAAGGCCGCCACCCCACTGGTCGCCGCACACACAGAGGGTGACTCATAGCGGGGGTGGGGCTGGTGAGGGGGCAGGACCAGCTGACTCTTAGTCCCTTCCCCTGGCCTTCAGGCTCCGATCACCTGATGGCGAATGGGGAACCAGGAATGGGTGGTGGCAGGGGGCGGGGCCAGCTGCGGGAAGCTGGAGAAGATGGCCCTAACTGTAGGCCAGGCCTAGGGACCATACCTGTGCATGAATTTTGTGCGCCAGGCCTCTAGTTGTAAATAATGCTGCTGTGAAAAAAATAACACTGCTGTGAACATAGAGGTACATATACAGTGGTACTTCGAGATATGAGTGCCCTAACATACGAGATTTTTGAGATACGAGCTGTCGAGTGAGCGATTTTTGCTTTGAAATATGAGCAACAGTTGAGATAGGAGTAATCGCTCGGATCAGCCGGCTGCACACGACCCACTAGTTTACCACGACTCGAGCGTCTCATAGTTTGCCACGCCTCAAGGTTAGGGAACAAATTAAACTCGTATCTCAAGGTACCACTGTATTCTTTATGATTGGTGTTTGGGGATTCTTAAGATGTATTCTGAGAAGTGGGATTAGTGAATCAAAAGGCAGTTTCATTTTTAATTTTTTTAAATATATTTTTATTGATTTTTTACAGAGAGGAAAGGAGAGGGATAGAGTTAGAAACATCGATGAGAGAGAGACATCCACCAGTCACCTCCTGCACGATTCCCACTGGGATTTGTCCGCAACCAAGATACATGCCCCCGACTGGAATCGAACCCAGGACCCCTCAGTCCACAGGCCCATGCTCTATCCACTGAGCCAAACCGGTTTCGGCCATTTTTAATTTTTTGAAACAACTCCAAACCATTTACCACTGTAGCTGCACCAGGCTGCATTCCCACCAACAGGGCAGAAGGGTTCCCTTTTCTCCACATCCTCACCAGCACTTGTTGTTTGTTGATGTATTGAGGGTAGCCATGCTGGCAGGTGGGAGGTGATACTCATTGTAGCTTGAATTTGTATCTCTTTGATGATTAGTGACATTGAGCATTTTTTTCATATGTCTATTAGCCATCTGTAATCCTCTTTGGAGAAGTGTCTATGATATTCAGGTCCTTTGCCCATTTTTAAATTGGATTGTTTGTCTTCTTGGTGTTGAGTTGTATAAGTTCCTTACATATTTTGGAAATTAACCCCTTATCAGATGTATCATTAATGAATATGTTCCCCCATGTAGTTGGTTCCCTTTTCATTTTGTTGATGGTTTCTTTTGCTGTGCAAAAGCTTTTTATTTTGAATTAGTCTCATTTATTTTTCTCTTTCTTTCCCTTGTTATAGGAAATATATCAGCAAAATCATTGGTACAAGAAATGTCTGAAATTTTACTGCCTATGTTTTCTTCTAGGATTTTTATGGCTTAATGACTTATATTTAAGTCATTTATCTACTTTAAGTTTATTCTTGTGTGTAGTGTAAGTTGGTGGTACAGTTTTTCTTTTCTTTCTTTTTTTTTGCATATACCTGTCCATATTAGAAATCATTGCTCAAATTTTATTTTAAATTAAATGTTATTTACTTTTGAACACAGAATAAACCCCAAAAGGTTCAGTCAATGTCAGGTATAAATTAGGTCCACATTCCCTACAAGCAGTGTGAGATCTAACAATGAGTATGCCCTAAGACCCATGCCCTTGGACAAGCTTATAAGTAAGACTATCTTTGAGTTTAAGAAACTCAATCTCCTTGGATGAACCCAACAGGTATTATCTTATCTTCTGTTTATTTTTGTCATGGCCCAATTTTTCTCGGAGATTGTAGTCGAATGAACTGTTATTCTCGTATCTTTTTAACTTCAGAATCTTGGATCTGGAGCAACTGGCTTTTAATCAATCCAATTAAGAGAATGTAAATGTTGGGTGAGATTTGTGATGAAGGGAAGGGGATTTATGGGACCTGCATTTCTGAAATCATATTAAGGCAACATTGGGCTTCTTGCTGAAACATCAAGATCTGCAAAGGGCTAATATTCTACACTTTTGTCATTCACATCCCTTCCTGCCCTCCAAGTTTATAGGTTCTTTTATTTATTTTTATTTAAGTGCAATTAGAATACAATATTACCTATAATAATAAAAAGGTGATATTGCTAATTAGACCAGACGTCCTTCTGGACATCATTCTGGACACAGCGGGGAGCCAGAGGGAAGCTGGTGCTGGCAGTCGGGGGAAAGAAGGCCTACTCTTGCGTGAATTTTGTTCATCGGGCCTCTAGTATTAGTGATAATAGCTTCAGCTGGACCATGTAGTGATTTGACAATTTTTATACAATGTGATCACTCCACTAATTCTAGTAATCATCTGTCACCATGTGAACTTATCACAATTTTATTGGCTATATTATTGAATAGGTCCTTTTATTAACTAAAAAAAATAGGCATGAAATTTGTGCATGGGGGCAGGGTGTCCTTCAGCCCAACTTGCACACTCTCCAATCTTGGACCCCTCGAGGGATGTCCAACTGCCCATTTAGGCCTGATCCATGGACATCCTTCTTACAATCCAGGACTGCTGGCTCCCAACTGCTTGCCTGCCACCCTGATTGATGCCTAACTGCTCCCCTGCTGGCTTGATTGCCCCTAACTGCCTTGCCTTACTGGCCTGGTCACCTCTAACTGCCCAGCCCTGCAGGCCTGGTCTCCCCCAATTGCCCTCCTCTGCCAACCCAGACACCCTAACTTCCCTCCCCTGTTGGCCTGATCACCCCAAACTGCCCTCGCTGCAGGTCTGATTGCCCCCAACTCTCCTTTCCTACAGACCCAGGCCCCGCCCCAAATGCTCTCCCCTGTAGGGCTGGGTCCCTCCACTGCCCTCCTCTGCAGGCCTAGTCTCCCTAACTGCTCTCCTCTGCCAGCACAGTCACTCCTAACTGCCCTTCCCTGCAGGCCTGATTGCCCCCAACTGCCCTTCCCTGCAGACCTGATCCCCCCCCCCAAATGCTCTCCCCTGCAGGCCTGGTTCCCCCCAACTGCCCTCCCTTGCAGGCCATCTTGTGGCGGCCATCTTGTGTCCACATGGAAGCAGCCATCTTTGACCACAGGAGGGCAGTCATCTTGTGTGTTGGAGTGATGGTCAATTTTCATATTACTCTTTTATTAGATAGGATTTGGCCCTGCTGAGGCTTTGATTTGGAAAGTCATGGATATAATGCTCAATAAGCAGACATGATATACCAAGTAAAAGGAATTGCTACAAATGTAGTAGTAGAGTTTCAGGGGGTGTGGGGGAGGGAAGGGTCCTATTGCCCTCTGACTAGATCTTAGACATTTATCGAGCCTGTCCCTAGACTATGAACTTCACAGCGTTTCTTGGGTTTTTCCCCCTCTCCTTTGTGTGATAGGACGTAGAACCTGGTCAAGATAATGGAGGTAAATCTCACAAAATTGTGGCGGTCTCTTATGACTGGGTTCTTCTGGAGTTTTCAACTCTCAGAATTGTCCATACTGGGCCTCCAGTGATCTGTCTATCACAGTTCAGGTTTTCATACACTGGACACTCATGGTTTCCCTCGTGAGCCTCTGCTCTGGGAACCCTGTATCTGGCTGTCTCTCCAGCTTGCCTTATGCCTTCCCTCGTGGGCAACAAATCAAGAAGAGTTGTTGTTTTTTTTTCCAGTCTGATCAGCTTTTTCCTTATTTGTTAGGATGGAGGGGTGACTTATAGCACCCTGATAAGCAGAAATGGAAACTGGAAGTGCTAAACATAGGGATGGGCAAAAGCAGGCTTACAGTTGTGAGTATGTAAGACAGTTTAGTCTTGTATTAGTTATTAATTATTGTCTTATTTTCCAAATGAACAACTGTAAGCCTACTTTATATTTCAGTGCCCACCACTGTATATTTCAATCACTACAGAAATCAGTAGTTCAAAGCATGCATAGGTCAAGGGAATTGATTGTTGAGAAACAACCCTGAAGCCTAGAGAGAAAAATACATAATTTCCATCTCAATCTTCCAATAAGGTAATAAATGAGTGATGTATGATTGCCAATTCTTAAATAGCATAACAGGTCCATGGGGAAGGTGGTGCGCACAATGAGTTGTTATCTTTTTGCAATGTGAGCTAGGACAGCAGGTACACCTTTTTTTTCATTCAGGATTCTACTTAAGCAGTTGCTATAGCAAAGAAAGGAAATAAAAATGGGCCCTTAGTTGGAGAGACATACTGGAAGGCACGAAGATCTCTGAGTATCTATAAGAAAAACAGTCTCAGGCTTCTGAAAAGTATCCAACGAAGCAAACTGGAAGAAAAGCCACAACCTCTCAATTTCATATGCAACAAAGATACCATGATCCTGAGGAGAATTAGCCCTTGTCAGTCAGCTGTTTCCCACCTGCAGCAAATAGATGATTTAATAAGTTACTAGTGGAAAAGACCTTTGTTCAGGAAAATTTTTTAAATTCTTAAGATATTCACCCAAGGATATGGTTTTTATTGATTTTAGAGGAAGAATGGAGGAGGAAAGAGAGAGTGAGAAACAGTGATATGAGAGAGAAACATCAATTGGTTGCTTTCCTTACATGTCCCAACAAGAGATCAAATATGTGCCCTGATTGGGAATCGAACCCAAAACCATTTGGTGTATGGGATGCATTCCAACCAACTGAGCCACCAGGCCAGGGCTCAAATACATTTAATTACTCTTAATATTCTAATGGCATTCCAAGACATTTCCAGTGACAAGTCCATGATATGAATTCTGTAGTCCTGATAAAGTTATGAATGTATGATGTTGCTCTTTAGTTAAACTGAATATGATGTTAGACACAGTATACCAGTTTACTGCTAATTCAGAGATGAAGTTTAAAGATTTATTTTCTGCATTTGATACTCACTCTTATTTCTTGTTTTGTTGGGAAAGATGTATTTTGTTTTTTCATTGTGTATTAATTTTTTATTATGATGAAATACATATTGTAAGAACCATCATGCCTTTAGTAATGTGTTCTGTATAATTAAGATGAGTTATTTAAAAAGTCCAATGATTAAAACTTTAATTGTGTAACTTGTCTTTATAGGAAGTTTACAGAGACTCATCTGAAAACCATTCCCAGTCTTGCATTTTCAAATCTGCCCAATATTTCCAGGATGTAAGTCATTTTTTAATATTGAAAAGTTTGCAATTGTGACATGCTATGTTCCAAATGTGTTCTACCCAGAAAATGTATTACCCTATGTAATGTATAGGAAGATTTTATGTGTAAAATGTTTATTTTGTTTTGCTACATCTCCATTCCCTAGTTCCTAAGTGATTTTTTAAAGCTAAAATAAATTTTAATTCATTTGGTCTTGAAAATTTAATAATTCTTAATGTTTTTTAATAAATCTTGGGATGTGGCAAAATCTTACTTGGGAATCTCTCCAATAAACATATTTCTCTGTCTATAACTGATCTATCCTAATTGCCAATTCTTGATTCACTTTTGACCACTAGTATGAATGCTAACATTTTGCCATAAATGTAGCTAATGATGACTAATTTCACTATTACCTAATATAACTAATTCCTAAGTCAGTATATCTAGCCCTGACCTGTTATTAAAAGCTCAAGCCTGAATTACAACCTTTCTTCCAAATATCATGACCTTGATGTCCCACAAGCAGTACACACTCATTATATCCCAAAATAAACTCTCCATCTTCCCCTAAACTGCTCCTTCTCTACTCTTCCTTTTAACAGCACTGTCATTTAGTAGCTTGTAGGCTAAAAACTTCAAATTCCCCTACAGCTCTTCCTTTTCCTTCATCTCCTTTATACATTTACCTATTCTGTGTCTTCACTTGTCTGTGGAGACTCAGATGAGAGGTGTATTACGTAGATAATGGGGTGGGAGGGGTAGTCAGGGAAGGCTTCCTGGAGGAAATGGCACCTAATTTGCAATCTGCATTTTCTGGCTAAATAATTGAACAAAAAAAATAAGTAGAAAGAGAGTTCTAAGCAGAAGAGAAAAGCCTTGGCTGTATGTGAAATTAAAATAAATTTCTTGAGGCTGGGAAGGAACAGTAGAGAAAAATAAAACTGGGATCAGGTAAGCAAGTACAGGGCCTGTGAATCATTGGAAGGAGTTTGAAATCTTCCCTATGGGCCAAGCCACTGAATGGTTACAAGCAGGAAAGTGACAGATCAGATATTCTAGAAACCTTCCCCTGACTGTGCTGTGGACAGGAGTAGAAGTGGAGCAAGACTGAAGACAGGAAGCCGGTGAGGAGGCTGACTCAGGGTCCTGGAGAAGAGGAGATGGAGAACTGAATAATGTTGGTTATGTGGGAATAAAGAAAAAGTGACCAGATCTGAGAAATGAATAGGAATACATAATAAACTAGAAAGTTGATTGATTTGGAGGGGGAGGAAGATGGAGAAGCATTTCACTCAATTTTCTGACTCAGACACCTGTGTGGCTGATGAGCATATTTGCCAAGATAGAGATATTTTCTGTACATTTGCTGTGGAGATGCAGGAGGTAAGTTAGGAATTCAGTTTGGGGCATCTAATATTTAAGGTGCTTCTGGCTCATCAAAGTGGACATTAGGACATAATTTTTTCACTCCTTCATTCAAGAAATATTTATTCAGTCCATATTATGTGCCAATTGTTGCTCTAAGAGATAGGCATATACCAGGGAACAAATGGACAAAGATCCATGCCCTGTGGAGCTTGCACTTGGATGGAATGAAATAGACAATGAGTCAAAAAATGTAACAAATTATATATATATATTAGAGAGACCTGGTGCACGAAATTCATGCATGGGGCAGGTGGTGTCCAAGAGCCCGGTCTGCACCCTCTCCAATCTGGGAACCCTCGAAGGATGTCCTACTGCCAATTTACAGGAATCAGACCATGGAGTTGTGGCCAGCCTGGGTAAGGTGTGTTTTTTCTTTTCTTTTTTTTTTTCAGTGCCTCCTTGAATGGAGGCCAGGCCAGCTGGAAGCAGGTATCTGGGATTTATTTATCTTTGATAATTGAAACTTTGTAGCCTTCAGCGGAGGCCAGGGCTGGCCAGCACGGGCAGGAAGCTTGGCTTCTTCCTTTGCCCGGAGCAACCCAAGGCTCCTGCCCACTCCAGCTCCATGGCCGCTGCCATCTTTGGTGGGTTAATTTGCACACTTGCTCCTGATTGCTTGGTGGGTGTAGCTAAGTGATGGTTAATTTGCATGTTTCTCTTTTATTAGTGTAGATACTAATTTAGAAGAGACTTGCAGATATGGTAAAAAAAAAAAAAGCAGAGTAAGGAGGACTAGAAGTCGGGTATGTTGGCATCCTCAGGGGGAAGATCTAGGTGGACACTAGACTTGAGAGTCATAATCAGGTATTTGTAACTTGGGAAAGGAGTCAGTAGAGAGGGAGAGATTTAAAAAAAAAAAGTGAAGAAAGAATACAGTGGTACCTCGAGATATGAGTTTAATTCGTTCCATAACCTTGATGCATGGGAAACTATGAGATGCTCGAGTTGCAGTAAACTGGTGGGTCGTGTGCAGCTGGCTGATCCATGCTATTACTCCTATCTCAAATGTTGCTCGTATTTCAAAGCAAAAATCGCTCACTGGACGGCTCGTATCTCAAAAATCTCATATGTGAGGGCACTCGTATCTCGAGGTACCACTGTAATTTTTAAGAGCACCAAGAAGCGGGACTGACCTTTTACAGAAGATGGTGACTTTTTACAGTGCAATAAGAAAGTAATAGTAAGAGATGGGGCAGGTGCAGGTATATTAATAGGCTTATTGGAAGGGACTTCAAAAAATCCTTACCTCAAGGTTTCTTTCCTTTCTACAGATTATTAAAAGAGCATACTCTCAACCATAAAATAAAATTAAAAAATTAAAAGAGTATGTACTAATATTGAGAGTAGAACTGTCAGAGTTAGACATTTGAAGAGGTTTGAAATGACTGTGATGAGCAATTAAAGAAAGCAGATTGACTGAGATATTTGAAGGTCTCGCTGAAGATTCCTCTAGGGGAGACTGTGCTAGATTCTCCAGTCTGGGTTAAGTGAGCCCAACCCCCATCAAAGCATTTATCCCCTATATGTTAATTCCATTTACCTGCCTATACCTCCCATTGCTGTGAGTTTCTGGAAGCTAGGAAACATGTCTGTTTGGTCATTTGTTGAATGAAAGCACACACACATACATAAACAAACATCAAAGAGGTGATAAATCAAGGGGACAACAGAGAGATCACCAGAGAGACCCTAGATAGGTTTTCCTAGGACATTACAATTTCTCACCTATTATTCTGGTATACTATTAGCACCCTGTTTTAACTCACAAAAATATCCTATTTTGCATGATAAATGTTATGTTCACCCTAGTGGTTACATAAGACTTAGATAGTAAGAAAAAAATTTGAGGGAGAAGTAGGAACTGATTTTTCTTGGTTATAAAAATGGGATTAGCAAGTAGAGAATCACTCCTTTCATCCCCCTGATAAATGGCTCCTACATGTTGCCCCCCCCCCCATAAAACCTTGAGACAGCTCTGCACTTCTGAACTAGCAAAATCAAGAGGATATTTGGAACAAATGGATATGATGCAAAGTTAGATGAACAAGTTCGCATCCATTATAAATCCATTATAAATCCCCACAATCTCTACACAATTAATTATTTTCAACATCTCCTATTGCTTTTTCTATGTTTTAGAGATATTTGGATAAAAATAATTTAGGTAATGTTATCCACAAGTGGCAATAGTTTGGCAGACTTGAAAAATCAACAGGATAACTGTTTACAGAATAGGCCATTCAAAACAAAAATCATGGGACCTTTAGAATATTCGCAATAACCATGGTAAAAACTCAAATGGAGCAGTCAGAGGTCTTCTTACTAACACTGTGTTAATGAAAATATTTTACTGACAGATTCATTATACGCCAATGGTTCTCAACCATGCCTACACATTAGAGTTATCTGAACAGCTTTATAAAATAGAAGTATTTGTCCCATCCCTCACAAACACTTACTTAATTGTCCTGGATCAAGTTTTAGACATTTCTATGTTTTAAAAACCTTCCAGTTAGTTAAATTGAGAGTCTAGGGCTACATGTGAACATCTGTCAATTGTTAATTTTCCCAAATGTCATAGAAATGCCTCTCAATAAAAATCAGTCACTAAATTTGGCTACATTAGTCATTCTCATTACAAGATGGAATTTGAGGAGATTATCTGAAATGTCATTCCTTATGTATTCTTGTAGTTAGATATTTCTCTTTTCCCCATTTTAGTACTTAAAAACTTTTATTTGAGTTATCTTTTGCTCCCAAAGTTCAAAACAAACCTTGAATTTTCAACTTCATTAAAATCAAGACTAGAAATACTGAGATAACATATAGTCACCACCCTCTGGAATTTTCCACTAGAGCATTGTGGATTTTGCTTTATCTTCTTTGAAGCTAACTCTCTAATTCCATGCTCTTAGGTACACTGTTAAAAAATGCCCCTTATTTATTTTTTTCCAAGTCTTTCATAGTCTGTTCTTTTGAGTAACTCAACTATTCATTCATTCACTTAATACATATTTATTGGGAGTCTACTAAATGCCACACACTGTGAAAGGGACTCAAGATTCAATGGCTACCAGAAACCAACATGGTTCTCCATTTCAGAGAATTTTCAGTATAATGAGACAGCACAAATCAACTATCATCCTAATAGTTGCCAAGTTGCTCTGTATTAATTAGGGAAAGAAATTCGTGGTAATATGAGGATATATTACAGAAAATTTGACCCAATCAGGAAATTTGGGGAAAGCTTCTAAAGGAAGTATCAGTTAAATGTAACCTGAAAGATCAATAGGACTTCATGTATTGGGAAACTTTAGGTGTCACTAGATCTAAAAATAGTAGTAACTAATCCTATCTAATAAAAGAGTATAAGCAAATTGACCATATCTCCAATTTGCATATTACTCTTTTATTAGATAGGATTAGTTACTATTATTACACCCACAAGCTACGCCCACCAGTCACATCCACCAGCCAATCAGAGCGAGTATTCAAATTACCCCAACCAAGATGGCTACAGCCACAGAGAGAGCAGGAGGGAAGCTTGGGTTGCCCATGGGGATGGAGGAAGCCAAGCTTTCCACACACCCTGGCATACTCAGGCCTTCACTTAAGGCAAAAAGTTTCAATGGCTGTGCGAGCAGAAGGTGTGGCTCTGCTCCAGGCTACAAAGTTTCAATTGTAGAAGATAAATAAATCCCAGATACCAGGGTCTCTGCTTGGGTCGCCAGGGGGCATGGCCAGCCTGAAAACTACCACAAGATCTTTGTCCAGGCTGCCCCAAGCCACAAGGGAACACCCACCCTGATCTGGGACACCCTTCAGGGAAAACCAGCTGGCCCCACCCATGCACCTGGCCTCTATCCTAATAAAAGAGTACTATGCACATTGACCATCACTCCAACACACAAGATGTGTGCCTCATGTAATCAAAAGATCCTGCCCCCAAGTGGACACAAGATGGCAACCACAAGATGATCAGCAGGGGAGGGCAATTGGGAGGGACCAGGCCTGCAAGGGAGGGCAGTTGTGGGCGATCAGACCAGCAGGTGAGGGCAGTTGGGAGGGACCAGGCCTGAAAAGAAGCACAGTTAAGGGGGACCCAGGCCAGCAGGGGAGGCCAGTTAGGGGTGACTAGGCCCACAGGAGAGGGCAGTTAGGGGCAAACAGGCTGGCAGGGGAATAGTTAGGCATCCATCAGTCTGGTAGGGGAGTGGTTAGGGGTGATCAGGCTGGCAGGAAGAAGTGGTTAGGGTCAAACAGGAAGGCAGGCAGGTAAGCAGTTGGGAGCCAGCAATCCTGGATTGTGAGAGGGATGTCTGACTGCCCAGGTAGGATTGGGCCTAAACAGGCAGTCAGACATCCCTGTAGGGGGTCCCAGATTGGAGAGGGAGCAGGCTGGGCTGAAGGACACTCCCACCTCCCACTTCCCCCACCCCTCCTACATGAATTTCATGCACCAGGCCTCTAGTTATAACATAATTAGGAAGAAACTATGAGTATTACATATGTTTTATGATCTGGGAGGCCCCTGACAAAGACATTACATCAAAACAGTATGCTTGGAGTTCACAACTTTACTAACTTTTTACTTTGTCTTCTATTTTTGTGATGTTCAGCTACTTATCCATAGATACAACTCTGCAGCGGCTGGAACAACATTCCTTCTACAATTTGAGTAAAATGACGCACATGTAAGTACAGTCAAAAATGGAGCATTGACCCAAGTTACTGCCCCTCTCGATTGCTAATTTGCGGGTTCCAGACAGCAGTGCCAATCTAAGTATGGCTGATGGGAAGACCATCTGGGGAGGTCCTTAGGTTACATGATGATGCAGAAGGGCCCATCTGAGCCTAGCCTTCTAGCAATCTCCAGGCATTGAACCCGCCAGAATAATTCAGACACCAGCTGAGGATAGATTACAGAAAATTGGACCCAATCAGGAAATTTGGGGGAAGCTTCTAAAGCAACGGTTCTCAACCTGTAGGTTGCGACCCCTTTGGGGATCGAATGACCCTTTCACAGGGGTCGCCTAAGACCATCGGAAAATGCAGATATTTACATCACAATGCACAACCGTAGTAAAATTTCATGGGTGGGGGTCACCACCACATAAGGAACTGTATGCAAGGGTTGTGGCCTTAGAAAGGTTGAGAACCACTGTTCTAAAGGAAGCATCAGTTAAATGAAACCTGAAAGAACAATTGGACTTCATGTATTGGGAAACTTTCAGGTACCGGATCTAAAAATAATAGTAACTAATTATAACATAATTAGGACGAAACCATGAGTATTACATGTCTTATGATCTGGGAGGCCCCTGACAAAGATATTACATCAAAACAGTTCCCAGTGGATTGCACATGGACAGAACAGCCCAGGGAAGCACTGCCTGAAATACTAATCCACAAGACTGAGCTGTAATAAAGTGATTGTTATTGTAGCCACTTTGTTTGGGGTAATTGGATAGCCAGGCCATTACATATCAGTTAACAACTGGTAACAGACACTGAGGATTGGCAAGAGAAAACTGCAAGACTGGCAAGTCTCTTTGTACGTTATTGAGGGTCCTGCGTGGAAACAAACCAAGTTTTGCCTGAGTTTTAAACTTCAGCTGGAATACTATTTGGACCCCAAAGTGTGTATCAGACAAAGATTGATACCTGTACTTGTATGGATGCATATTATAACCAATGGACACAGACACTGGGGCAGTGGGGAAATGGCTGGAGAGAGGGGGTCAATTGGGAAAAAAGAAGACACATGTAAAACTTTAGGCAATAAAAACAAATTAAATAAATGAATAAAGATTTATACCTGTAAAATGAAACACTGATCACTTCCATCTTCTACTTCATTTGTTCTATAACAAAGTCAATAGCATCTAGATCAGTGGTTCTCAACCTTTCTAATGCCGCGACCCTTTAATACAGTTCCTCATGTTGTGGTGACCCCCAACCATACTTCATAACTGTTATTTTGCTATCGTTATGAATTATAAGGTAAATACCTGTGTTTTCCGATGGTCTTAGGCGACCCCTGTGAAAGTGTCATTCAACCCCCAAAGGGGTTGCGACCCACAGGCTAAGAACCACTGATCTAGATGGTTGCTGTTTTACTCCCAATAGCTACCAACTACTGAATGCCTTCTGTAGGCAAGCACTCTGCCGGAATTGCTTCACATATGCTGTCCCATTTAATCTCACTCAGCCTCAGTTTCCCCCCAGGAAAATGAAGATGGTAACACACAGCTGAGAGAGCTCTTGCCTGCGTTACTCAGCTAAGAAATCACAATCAGAATTTGAAACGAATAGTGTCTGCTTCCAAACGTAATGCAAGCCCATAATATCTCTTTAATGAAAAGCAGACATCATTAAGGGAACCACTGCCTTCAGAAGGATGTTTTTACTTTCATGTGAATTTTTTAAAAATCACAAGTAAATAAAAATTCTACAGCTGGGTAGGTCAAATGTGTGGTTTTTGGCAGATAGTATGATAAGATTTAATTCTGCCGATTCACTAAATCGAATCTAATCGCAAGTCTTAGAACACAAGTCTTAGTCCCAAGTATTATATAATCACTAGAGGCCCGTGCACAAAATTCCTGCCTGGGTGGGTGTGGGGGAGTCCCCTCAGCCCAGCCTGCACCCTCTCCAATCCGGGACTCCTTAGGGGATGTCTGACTGCCGATCATGGATCACGGGGTGAAGAGTCCAGGCCAAACCGCCCAGCAATCCCAGGTAAAGAAGCGCCCCCTGACCAGCCTGCACTAGGACCTGATGGGGTGGGGGAGTGGAGTCCAGGGCCTCTAGCCTGCAGCCACGGGAAGTCTCCCTCTCCCAGAGTGAGGAGCACCAGGCCAGGTGTACCCAGTGGCCTGGTCCTGACTGTGGGGTGAGCTCCTGCAGGCTGGGGTTTGATCATCAGCATTAGCAGTGGGAGACCAGTGCCTTTGTTATTGCTGTGTGTCTGGGTTTTAATTGGACAAATGCCCAGCGGTCCCGGGTGCCAGCTTAGCAAAATCTTTTAGGAGGAGTATTCTGTCTGGGTTTCCCCAAATTCCCTCAGCCCCTACTCACCCCTCTGCAAAGGCGCAGAACAAGTGAGGCCCCTTAAATAAAAATCAGAGTCTCCAGCAACGGTGGGCCTCTCTCACCACAGTCATTTGGACTGGATGGCATTGGAGTATTTATCTAGGCCAGAGAAACACAAGCTCAAGTCATGAACTCTGCCCTTAAAACATTCACAATCTTATTAGAGCGAATGGATGATCAAAGCGCAGTAAAAACATCAGAAGGTAAAGCAACAATACAGAGAGGAACAGAGGCAATTGCTAGGATGATTTTCCAATAATTAGTACAAAAAGTATGTGCTATGAATTAAATAAAAAAATATGTGTGGAAGTAGCTGCTTCATGAGTATGGC
>PVJN01007045.1:0-71815 GCA_004026805.1 Lasiurus borealis
TGAGAGTGGGAACTCCTTGAATGGTGAATACTATGATATAATCTTGATGGAAAAACCAGGAAATAAAGACTGATTTTCAGGGTAGCTAGTATCAGAAACTGCATTGTGTGTGCTATATGTATATTCCTTAGAAATTCCTAGAAGACAGAATTACATTTGTAAAATTGCTTTATATAAAATTTAGCTTAATAGGATATGCATGAAAATGGAAAAGGCTCTGAAGATAATATGTGAGTAGGTAGCTAGGATTTTATAATAGATTGGATCAGGCAGTTTCAGGCTCATACACCTCTACAGACAAAGACATCACTGTTCTAAAATCTGCCTCTTTTGAATATTACATAAAAGGTAGATACTCTAAGAAGATGCATTCAAAAACAGATTATAGGAGATACTAATCTCCCTAGCTCTGAAGGGAAGCAGTGTGTGAATACTTCAAGAGCATATATTGGCCCTAAGCACCGAGGCACTGTTCATACTTGCCTAAGACAGATTTTTCTTGGCACCACAAAGTCTAATGTGTTTTTTTAAATATTATTTTCTTCAAGTTTTTCTGTAGGCAAAAATATCAAAGAAGAGAGGCAGAAAATGATCTCAGAAAAACACACAAAACCCCAGGAAGAAAGCTGTCATGTTCTGTGTTTCAACTTCACAAAAGAATTCCGTGTAGAGGCATGAGCCTTTCAAATCACTTGTCACTCAGGATATGAAATTCTAATCTAGTGGTGCGGCTGGTCGGGGCTCAGACTTCATCAAATATGCTGACGAGCTGGAACAGGAGGTTCACTTCCTTACTTCTGGTCTTCATCTTCCCTTGGCTCCTCTCTCACATATTATGACAGTCGCTTGCTGTGCAAGCTCTGGAAGTCCAAGATGGGTAGAGGCTGCGGGCACCTCACGGAGTTTACCAGACGAAAAGTGACATCACCCTGCCGCACCTCAGGGAATTGGTGAATTTTATATAAAGCCTATTTATATACCACTGCAAGTGATACTTGCATTCATCTTGCTCTGTGACATCATTTCATCATCAATAATTTAAGCTGAAGAAATAGATTAAAGGGACTCTGAAGGAACTTCTCACACATGGAATAGCAGAAACCAACTAAATTTTCCAAAATATCAATTTGGTCCTCTTACCTTGTTCTTTGATCTGACGGATTTGCTTCACAGTTTCTTTTAAGATTGCACATTTGTCAGGTTTGAAGTTAAAGTTATCTATGTCGTTAAAATTTGCAAAAATCAGCTCTGCAAGTTCTTCAATATATTTATTTTCCTGTTCACGATTGCGTTTCTCAGTGCTCCTCTTGGGGCTAAAACAATAAATAAATAAACACGTTTTTATTATGAATTTGAAGAAGAGCTATTTTGAACAAGATAAGCATGTCAAACAAGTTCTAATAAAAAGACAGCCAACAGAAGTTACTTATGTAAACACAAAAGTACCTTGGGTGTGAGGGGTGAAACCTGAATTTGCTCTAAATATTGCATGTTTTTTTTAAAAAATTAAGTTTACCTCAGTTTATAATTCTACATTTACTTGTGTCATCATATGGCCAATGTGCTTACTGTTTCTACTGACAGTGATCAGACAATTTGCTCACACAGTGCTTGATACCAAGCTTGGATATGAAATTTATTGCTGAGTAAGCAAAGGATTCCTTTATGTTTTAGAAAATGGAAGGTATATCTATAAAAATTTTGAAGTTTATTTAAGATCAATAAAAGAAAGGGAAGTTAACCTAGTTAAAAGAAGAATAAATTTTAATGGTTTTTGATAAAGCATAAAAAATTAAGATAAATAAGTCTATATAATTTCACAGGCTTGTTCAAGATGTTAGTAATCAAACCAAACAGGCTTTTTAGATAATGCAAAAACCGCAGTACCACTAGAAACAAAAGCGAAACTGATCAGGGTATTTGTTAACTGTCCAAGCTGAATGACATGCAAAATATAAATAAACGATCCAAGTTCTACTAAAGGTTTAAAAAGTTAATGGAAGGGAGGAGAAGGTACTGGCAAGATCCTCTCATTTGAATTTGATAAACAGCAAACTCAAGAGTTCCCTTTGATAACAGTGGACCTTTTTCTTCTCAAGACAGTAGAGGGCCCACTAAAAAACATTCAAACAATACAATATATAAGCAAAGTTGTTTAATGTAACCGCTTTCTGTATTTTTAACAAATTGGTATTATCTGTGTATAACAACAATTTATAAAAGTCTGTAGTTTGTAATAGACTCCCATATATTAGCTTCTAAATATTAGATTTATTTTCACCAACTAATAAACCTAAGATGGAATATAATTTCCCATTTTACAGTGGTTATACACAATTTGTCCAACATCACCCAGTAGAGCAAAGACCTGAATTTGGTTTTCCTAAGTCTCATGTGTATTCCTAGCTCCTAGCTGATTAAGTGCAAGGAAAGGGAAGGAGTGCCTAGAATTGGTGAAGGAGCCAAGTTCCCCTTCTGGACCCCTATACCCACCCCTTTCTTCCTCCATCTCTCCCCTCCCTCACTCCCCAAGACAGTATGTAAATGACAAAAAGGTGATGGGGGAGCTGTGCTACAAAGATAGGAGAGTGCCAGGGAGAGGGCTGGAGTCATCCCTTTCCCCCACCCTCCCATGGCACCTGTACAGAGAATGCCCCTCCACTGGAACACGCCAGTTTACCACCCTGCCTCCTGGAGAAGGGCTCTGAGCACTGCAGGCAGTTTGGCTGACAGACTGTGGTTAGCCAGGAAGTAGTATTAGGACATCTAGAGGCAACACACAGGAGCTGGGATGGGGACAGTGGTGACTTAACAGGCTTATTTTGCTAGGCACCTACAAGAGAGAAGGAAGTACAAACACTGGCTCTTTGATCTTTCTCCTTCTCTTCCTCTCTTAACGATAATCTCTAATCCTCTTTCCTACTGTTCCCATCTCATCTGGCCATTTAACAGAAGTTGTTCCTTTAATTTAAATTTTAAAGTCACTGACATGCTTTAAATATTCTTAACAGATATTTTTCATATTATCCCATTAATAGTGTCCACTTTTTTTTTTCACAATAACCTGTATTGTGTTCCAGGTTATAGTTGTTTAAATATTTTAAATACAAGCCTACAAACATTTAGATTTTTCCTAACCTTTTTGGATGATGAACAAGGCTGTTATAAATAAGCTCAAACATATATCATTTTGCACATGAAAAAGTATACTGTTGGAAAATTCCTAGAAAAACACTGTTAGTTCAAAGAGAATATGCATTTATAACTTTAAAAAGGTACTGTTAAATTATCCTCCATGGAGCTTATAGCAACTCATACATCCACCCATATCATATGACATGGAACTTGCTATAAAACTTTTGCTGTGCTCACTGAAGAGCCATAGTCTTTGTTATCAAATCAAAAGCAAGTGGATTTAACATTTCATGTCTTGCTCATTAAAACAAACAAACAAAACAAAACAGAATAAAACCCAGTGTAAAATTAACTGCATATCTTTTTAGTTTAGGATCTTGCCTTTATGACAGTGTGATCGAACAGAAAAGAATGTGAAAAACTCAAGATTATGGAATAAAGAGGTTTTAAGAGTCAAGTACTTAGGGTATATCAGAAGAATGTAGCTTTCCTCTTCTTAGAAAAAATAATAAGATCTGTAACTGATTAGCATCTCCAAAACATCAGTTAAATAATACATAATTGATTAACTGTTAAGGAGAAAAACCAATCACAGTATCAAATCAGGTATAAAATCAGTGCTACATTATCAAAGAAGCCCTATGTGGCTTTTGTGGATAATCCTCTAACCTGGGTCCGAGCTGGTCAGGACATTCCTTGCGCTTTCTTGTCTCTGCCCTGGACGGGTCAGAGGTATTTTCTCCCATCCCACTCATCTTGAACACATATCAGCAGCTAAAACAGAAAACAAGGGGAAAGTGAAAAGAGCTGATGATCAAGTATCTGATCAACTTACCAACAATGAAAAGAACTTTGACTCCTTTCAGAAATCTGACAACAGTTTTGACTGATGTGCATGTAAAACTTTTAATAAAAAGGCTGCCCCCCCCTTTTCTTTTAATCTTGTTCAAAGGTTAAGCAAACATTAAGGTTACGATTCATAAAAACAAACAAGCCTACCTCACTGGGCCCATACCCTTTCACCAGGCCTTGTATTTCATCAGTACCACGGAACCACAACTGCGGCCCTGGTTTCTGTGCCAGCCTCCAGTTTCAGGAGCACTCTTGCACATGTGGAAACTACAGGTGTTGTAAGGGGCTCCTCCCAGTCTCTGTTCGGGGTTGGCCAATGTGAAGTCTGTGCTGCAATAGCTCACCCATGACAGACTGGGAAGAGGTAGTGCCATGCCATGAAGCCGAATGTTTCCAAATCCCACTAGGGAGACATGGCACCTCTCTCCTAGGCTCACACAAGGCCTCCCTAAGCAGTCGCCCTCTAACTGGAGGCTCCTACGTCCCTCCTCCTCCCTCAGTGCTCCACCCAGGGCAGCTCACCTACCTGAGCACACCTCCTAGCCACAGTTTCCTGTCACATCCCTGACCCCCTTCCCGGCCCTCCGTAGGCTCTTGCTGCTATCACCCAAAGTTTTAAAATGTACTAAAAATAATCAGGTAACATTACTGAACCTAACTGAGAATTACTGGCTCTTGCTGACTGAATATACCTTCCCGTAAGAAAATATAAGGATACATAATAAGAGAAACAGTGTGTTCATCATTAGTAGAATCCAAATAACATTTAAATATGCAAATCCAACAGCAAAGAGGCTGAGTTCTCAACAAACTAAGGGACTGACAACGATTTTGAGGATATAGACAGTTGTTATTCAAGGCGCTCAGTAACTGCTAACCACCCCTCCCCCAACAAACAAACAAACAAAAAAACAGCCCACAAGGTTTTAGCCAGCATGTAAAAATATTTCCTAGAGTTCAATTCCATGCTATTTCCTCTGCCTTCTGTCCCCCAGCCTCCTAAAATCACCCCCGCTTTCCTTTTCTTTCTATGGCGGCTTTTCTTCCTTTCCAGATTGGAAAAATTGGAGGGAAGGGCAAGTCAGCAGAAGGTCAAGAATTTGAGAAAGAGGAAGGTGGGCTAAGAAAACACCACCTGAGAGTGACCACTGTATCACTGTCACCTACCACACGGCCCAGCTGTTCCCTCCGCGTAATCTGGGATGCTCAGTCTCACTACAGTCACTCCTTCTGGACTCAACTCCGACCCAAAGGGCAGCGGAGTTAATTTTTTAGGAGTCACGTGTGTCGAAGAAACACTGTAGCAGCAGAGGTTCGCACCAATTGCACATTGTATTCAACAGGTCACACAGGAGCGGACAAATCTAAAAGCCAAGGCTGAGCTTCCTGCTGCCGGGAGAATGTAACAAGCCCCAAGGTCCAGCGCTGTCGTCAGAATTTTGGGCTGATAATGAGCACAATCTGTATTTAGTTACTATTCACTTAGCATTCACTCTGTACCAAGGAATTTACAGATAGAACTTAATCATCAAAACCGGACCATGAGCGGCCACAGAGCTGAGAAACAAATGGCCAGCATCCACATCCAACCGCATCTCTTGGTGGGACTTTAAGAAGTCGCCTCTCATGCCCTGATGACCCCTTCTGTAAAATGGGGTAATCAGTAGCATCTCCAACACAGGGCTGGTGAGGGGACTAGCAAGAACTGGGATGGAGACCCAGGCCAAACTACTCCTGCTCCTCACAGAAATGTGCAGCGGAGTCTCCCATCAAAGAAGCCGTTCTTCCTCTAATCTCGCAGTCACAGGTCAGGTGGGAGAAGCAGCAAGACCTGCCCTCTCCTCTCACTGCGCCTTGGCCCACCACGCTGAGTGTGTGCGGAGCACGGGGACGATGGTTGCTCTCCAGAAGAAACCAGGTGAGGGGAGATAATCAAGTAAAAGGTGAAGGTGCCGTACAACTGCATGCGCTCCTCTCGCTGTGACACACAGGAAAGAAGAGCATCTCGCCACCTGGGATGGAGGAGGCCTGAGGAAGCGCAGGAGCTGCTCGGAGGGCAGGGATGCCCAGGATACCAAACGCTTCCAGACGATGCCCAACACCGTATTTTTTTTGTATTTCTCTAGGAACCACAATTCCCAGGGTTCCGATCATGAGCATGGAACAAAAAACATTACTCATCCAATCTAAGAAAGCTTCCACCACCACCACCACACCACCAGAAACATCCCAAGGACTTTCTACGCTGGAAGCAGCCTATAAATCCTAAGATTTCAAATAAATTTTTATCATGAAAATGTAGCCCTCAATATATAACAAAATGCCCCATATTATAGGTGTATGTGATAAGTTTGCTGATGTATACTAAAAAAACATAGTTCTATCAGATCAGAAAGTTTTTCAACAATTACAATGTGGCCATTTTACTTAAGTCGTATGAACTCACTTTGGGATTTGGCATCAGCATTGTCTACCTTTAAGTTCCCCCATTATAGACACAGATAATTGGACCTTTGCACGAAGGGACTAGGAGACAGTGAGTGAAGAAAAGAGCGATGTTTTCTGGTTTATGTATATTAAGGCCATTTTAGCAGACTGTTCATATTTTACTCGAAGGCTGGCTCACAAACCACTGTAATTGTAGTTTTAAAGCATCATTAGTTCCCTTTTGAAGAGCCAAGTTTTTCCTTTTCTTATGTGATGATATCTTGAATACATTCTCTTAAAAACGAAACACTTCAGCTTTATGAACATGCTTGTCCTTATTTTTCCATGTCTGCCCCACATGTCCCCTTTCTGAGCAATTGTCCTGGACTGTGAATGCCCAGTAAATGCTGCTAACACTCTTTAAACCACCAAAAGTAAAAAAAGAAGGGGGCAATGTGTAGTAACTAGCCACAGACGGGTGGATGCACCATCCCTGCCACGAACATTAGGCTGGGGATGCACCTCAATCATGGCTCCTCAGCCAAGGTGAAAACCCCCACAGATTCCCAGATGGAATAAAAAGGAAAGGGAGTGAATTTAGGGTTGAGGAGGGAGGAGAGGAGGGAGAGCAACGTGGTGACAGGCGGTGGCCGGTCCCCAGGCTGCCTCTTGCCTGCCACAGGGCCAGAAGTGGATGTAATCCTGGAGCAGAATTTATGCCCTGCTCTTCAGTGGATGAACCAAATAAATAACAGTTATCTTCACTAATGAGGCGCGCAAATAGAACTTCACACCCTATGTGAGCTCAGCTGCCAGCAATGCTAGTATATCACACCAGAAGGTATAGTTGGGGGCTTAAGATAAGTTAATTTCCCCACACTCAAGTGACACCGATAAAAAACATAGATAGAGCAATAGATTACATAGGTAGGTAGGTCTATGACTTCTAGTGTGCACGTATACATGGGAAAATGGTCTAAAAAGAAAAGAAACTATGAGGATGGGTGAGTTTTAAGGCAAATGAAGTGAAATAATCTCCAAGGAAAAGGCAGGAGAGAAAAAGTAATGAAGGGCAGCCCTGAAGGTTTAGAAATTTCACTTTGTAAGCAGGCCTAAACTAAGAGTTCCTTAAAATTTCTGCATGTTTTCAGCATTCACAGGAAATTAAAATTCTTGAGCGTTTCACTCTCAATGCTGAAACTGTTCAACATAAATCAGAAACACTGAAGACGACACAAGCCAGCTCTTGGGCCGTAAATGATGGTAATTATAGTCACAGAAGAGTTTCTCCCAGATGCTGGGGGTTGTGGAAGGACAAGACTGGAAAAGAAGTTCTGATTTGTCCCGTTTTTCTATCTACAGCATGACAACCGTCCTGCTCCCTGGGACAGCTCGCCTCCGGGACACCCTCTGGCAGCAACTAGTATAAAGCAGACCTTAGAGATTCTGCCCAAGATTAACAGTTGTTGTTGTTTTTTTTTTTTTAAAGTAACAATATTCTGGGAGGGTGAACAATGCCAGTTAAATTCTTACTATGTTGACAGGGAAGGAAAGTAAAATGTTAAAACTCAACAAGTTGAAAACAAAAAGCACTCTTCTTGCATGGAATTCGTCAATGTAACTTTTAAGCTAAGGAAACTGTCACTCACAACATAGCCTCATACCATTAAATCTGGCTAATCCTGCAGAATTGATGTAAACGATAATGTGCATATTATCTCTTATCAGAGTTGGCCATCTTCCACGCGAGGCCTATAAAACTGACAGATTTATCGTACACTGAACAAATTCAGTAAAAGAATAAATAAGGATAATGCTGTTGCTGAAATGCAAACATAGTAAGTGGTCAAACAGCAGATCTCTATTGCTAGTTCCAAGAAATATTTTCACAAAGGCGCTCTCTGAAATTGCTCACTTAGAGATGAAATTTATAATGAACTGACGTACAAGAGCTGTTGACACAACCTCTCCTATCAACACGTAGCGGAGAAGGAGCCGCCGGAGAAATCAGCCAGTTCTTCGTGAGAAGGCGTCCACAGCTCCCAAGGCCTCCAGGTTATCCCTGCCCGCTCTTAAGAGACAGTACATGGCATTGTGCTGTCACTTGCAGTCTGATCCTTTACAAACTTTACACACATTAATATTGAATGTGTGCAGAAAGCCTCACTTAGACACCTTCCCATTTCTATTCTGTTAAATTTATTAGGGAAAGATACTCTTTCAGAGCCCTCCATCCTCAGAGGTACAGAGTTAAAGATGCAGCCGAAACCAGTTTGGCTCAGTGGAGAGAGCATTGGCCTGAGGACTGAAAGGTCCCAGGTTCAATTCCGATCAAGGGCATGTATCCTGATTTCGGGCACATCTCCTGTAGGGGGCGTGCAGGAGGTGGCTGATCGATGTCGCTCTCTCATCGATGTTTCTAACTCTCTATCCCTCTCCCTTCCTCTCTGTAAAAAAATCAGTAAAATATATTAAACAAACAAACAAACAAAAAGAGTTAACGAGCCCTAGCTTATTTGGCTCAGGGGCTAGAGCATTGGCCTGAGAATTGAAGGATCCCACGTTCGATTCCAGTCAAGGGCACGTGTCTGGGTTGTGGGCTTGATCTCAGTGGGGGACATCAGAGGGAAGCCAATCAATAATTCTCTCTCATCATTTATGTTTCTATCTCTCTATCCCTTCTTCTCTGAAATAAGGAAAAATAAACTAAAAATAAAAAGGGTACAGTCACTATTTCTTTATCATTCTACACTTGAAATAGTTTCTTCTTCAAAGTACACTGTGGGATCTCTTTATGTTACAAAAGCAAAATTTCTGGGCCAGACCCTGATAAGCATGAGAAAGCACAGTGGTATCTAATGTTTAAATATACAAAATGTGCTTTTAGGATTAGATGCTTGAGAAAGGTAGCAAACAGTGGGCCAACCTTGAAAGCCAGTCATATGATACAGGAGTAGAGACATCAAATCAACAAAGGGAAATACCTCTTTTTAAACACTATAAACTGGGCAAAATCACCCAAAGCAAACATTATTTTGGCAAGACCCCAACTTTTGGTAAAAGTTAAATATTCTCGCCCTAACCGGTTTGGCTCAGTGGATAAAGCATCGGCTTGCAGATTCAAGAGTCATAGGTTCGATTCCAGTCAAGGGCATGTACCTTGGTTGTGGGCACATCCCCAGTAGGAGGTATGCAGGAGGCAGCTGATCGATGTTTCTCTCTCATTGATGTTTCTAAGTCTCTATCCCTCTCTCTTCCTCTCTGTAAAAAAATCAATAAAGTATATTAAAAGAAAGTTAAATATTCTCTGCAGGGACTATGCATATTATGCAAGAATATATTGTTGATTCATACAAATAAGCAAACCAAGAAGAATCACGTGCAAGTACAACAGAAGTAGACCTAAGCCTATGAGGACTTATCAATTCAGGGAGAAGAGCACACAGAAAAATCAAATATGTTCCTCCCACTGGCAAAACAAGGGATGCATTTCCAAGTCATAGGAGATGCTATACAATATTTCCACAGTAAGTTTCAGCTACAAAAACAAGATATTATTTCCCCCAAGTATTATTACTTTTTATTAGATCATAAGAACACTTTTAACTTCATGTTTACCAAACACTAGATTGCTTCTTGCTTTTCACACAGTAACATTCTAATTTACCTCACATATTATAGTCTGTATTTATTTACAGATTCAGACTCAGAAAACCACACATTGATTCAGTGACAGTAGTTGCAAAGTTTTAAGAGACGTGCTTCAAGTAAATCCAGAATAAAGGCATTTGCAAACCTTCTCAGTTTAATTTCATAACTTTTGAGCTATTACTGAATACTTTACTTTTTGAAAATTAGCTGCAGTAAGCCAAACACTACTATTAAAATATTATTTTTCAATATCTCACTAACAGTTTACAGGTGGAAAGGAGGTTAAAGAAAATAACATATCCTACAACTACTCTGTTCTGAGTAAAATAGTTCAGCACTTACTTTCTCTTACTTACTCCCCAGAAAAATAATAACAGTGTGTAAACAAATATTTAAGTTAAAAATTCCTTCCTTTTCAATATGTGACGCTCTTAGATTTACTTTTGTAAAATGGCCTTAAAGTGGTGTATTAGACGGTGACTTGAAGACATATTCCATTTTCTGACTGAGAGCCAATAATGCTCATGAATTTTTTAGCTGGAAGACACTTCAAGATGCCACCAGGAAGACTGTAATAAACACATTAGGCTGCAAATGGGCGGCAGCCGCTCTGGAACACATGCTGCAATAATCAAATCAATGCTAAATTCATGCTCACTGGCTACACAAATATTTTGCTGTAACAATTCCATCATCTGAATCTCTCTTAAAAAAGGAAAAACCCTCTCGCTTTCTCTTAGTAAATTTCAGTGCAGAGTCTGTAAGTAGTGGAGAGTTGATGTAAACGGTCACTACCAATATGGGGATGTCTAGTTTGACACTGGGGGACAAAGCAGTTTCCACTTTCTCAATTCTCACAGGCCCGCTCCTTAATATAGCCACTCACTGGGCCGATTATAATCCAGCGACATCAGTGGTGCTAATATGGCCAGGAATAGCAAGACGAGATTTTAATAGGCCTCAAATGAGAAAACATCCCGGGAAGAAGCTGCACTCTTTGCATAATGTAAGCATTTCCCTCCCTGTTAAGTCAAGCCCGGTGTACTTAGTTCCTATTAATATTCAGAAAACCAGTTTTCACTGCCAGCCTAGGATTCTGGAAGAAGTCATCAAACTAAGAACTACAATGTGGTGCTTGTGTTTGACATTTTTGCATTCAAAACTTGTCCAGATTAAAAGTCAATTATCTTTTCGTTACTGTGAAATCCATTTCAAACTTCTTTATGAGATTAAAGAAACCTTTCTAATCTACGAGGAAAATTTACTGAAATGGCAAAGGCAAGACAGTCTGTATCTGCATAAAACTATTTTTATTATTTCAGTTGTAAAATGTTTTTTAATAAATAAATGAATGTCCCCTCCCATATGACACTGCCTGCCTTTTTATTTTTTGCTAACATTTATTGAGTCCTTATTACCCACCCCTTGCAGGTTATCTAACCTCTCTGACCTATTTCCATAAGTAAATTGCCCAAGCCACATAGATTAAAAAAAAAAAAAAAAAAAAAAAAAAAAAAAAAAAAAAAAAAAAAAAAAAAAAAGGCCAGGAGTCAAACTCAGGTGCAATGATAATAACTATCAGTTATTAAGTGCTAAACATCTTGGCAGACATTCTCTACACACTTTAAAAATATGAACTCCTTTAATTCCTGTAACAACCTATGATTTTCACCATTTTACAGATGAGGAAAATGAGGTAGGTACAGAAGAGAGAAAGTAACTTGACCAAGACCACACAAGAAGTTTTAGAGTTCACAAGAGAATCCCCATCAGTCCCTCAATTCTTAACCAATGTAACACAAGTACTGAGGAGCCTATGCCTTTAAAAAAATTATTATTTTAATATAACTGACATACAAGATTATATTAGTTTCAGATGTACAACATAGTGACTCAACAATGCTATATCTTAAAGTCTAGATATCACTATGCAAAATATAGTCACAATATTATCGACTAATTCCCCTTCAGAGGTTGCTATACTTCAACATGTTCACTGAAGAGAAAAACATAAACTTATGTATATTATATAAAGCAGTTAATTTTAATTTTATAAATAATCAATACGTTAATTCAAAAGTATGTTTATTTTTGTTAAAAAAAATACAGTGATATCAATGTAAAACAGAAAACACTTCTCTCTGTAACAAACATACATACTTTAGAATCATTCACCTATCCAGTCAGTAAATAACGCACCACGCACTGTTGGAGACATTGGAGAGAAAGCTGTGAACAAAAGACAGAGGTCCCTGTCCTGAAGCTCATGTTCTAGTGCAGAGAGGAAATCATGCTTTGGCTTATCAACATTTCTGGATGAGAAATGAACTATTATTATTATCAATTACTATGAAGTTATTGAAATAACAAAACCAGCTAAGAATTATCTCGAGCGCACCAAGAATGTTGAATTTCATTCAAAATAGTAAAAGCCTCTTTTCCTATAGAATCAGAAGTAGTAATTTAAGTTCACAAAGTCATTTATCAAGAGCAATTATAGGAAATGATACCTTTAATCCTTCCATTTGAACTTTAAACAAAAATATACATTTGTGGGTTTTAAAAAATATATATTTTATTGATTATTTACAGAAAGGAAGGGAGAGGGATAGAAAGTCAGAAACATCGATGAGAGAGAGACATCGATCAGTCGCCTCCTGCACGCCCGCACTGGAGATGTGCCCGCAACCAAGGTACATGCCCCCAACCAGAATCGAACCTGGGACCTTTCAGTCCACAGGCCGACACTCTATCCACTGAGCCAAACCGGTCTCGGCAAAAATATACATTTGAATATCAGTCTCCAGTGGAATATTTTTTTTTATTGCATAAAGGTTATCCATTCAGGCATTGTCTATATTGCCAATTTTTAAGTACCACACGCTAACCGATTGTGCCACGGGAGCTCCAATTATTGCCAATTTTAATTAAAACAGAGCTAGAACTTACAGACACTTAGATTGTTATAAGAGCATATGAGGTATCAATTTTAGTTATTTTCCCTCTAATCTTAGACATATGTGCTGCATATACCTATTTGACAGTAATTTCTGTCCATTTGCCTGAGTTTTTCAAAGCATTCGTCTTAGCTTTTATAGAAACATGTCTTTTCAAACTCATACTTAATCAGTTATATAATATTTAATTAAATGATGAAATTACAGTAACAAGTATAACTGGCATAAACCAGTATGGACAAGAAGCTGGCTCTTGGTAAACATGCAATGCCACTGTGGGGGCAGACAGGTGGGGCATTCTAAATTGCCCATCAGCCCAAGGCACTGGTGAACAGCAACATCAGTTCTGTGATTGACAGGTGATTAACCTGTGACTGAGGGGGTGGAGAGGGTGAGGGAGGAGGAGGAGAGGGAGAGGTATAAATGCAGGTGGTTGGTTATTCCAGCCTATCAGTCCCAATGGAGGTTGATAAGAAATTCCACATTTACATAAAGTTAACCTGAAGGCAGGTCATTTCACCATTGAGCAAAGTATGAAATACCTATTAGGTGCCATGCATGGTTCTAGGTATTGAGGGAGATAGCAATGAACAAAACAAATGTAGTCTGTTGTCTATGACTCATATTCTAAAGAGGAAGGAGGGAAAGGAGAAATAGTAAAACAAACATTTTACTATAACAGGTAGTGGTGAGTGTTATAAAGAAAAATAAGGTAGGGTTAAGATAGAGTACAAGGTAGATGGGGCTGAGGAGTGCTATTTTAAATAGGTGATCAGGAAGCGCTTGATAGAGTAATATCTCAGCAGAGACTTTCTAACAGAACTCTCAGGATTCAGAGAAGAATTTCTTTATTATGAAACCATTAAAATAAAATTCAAGAAAAACTATAAAATGTAGTGGCTTAGAGCACATCCTCCATGTCAACTCTGGTTTGGAATCCCAGGAATACCGCATATTAGTTATGCCAATTATGCTCATTGACTTCTTTGGACCTAAGTTGTTTCATTTGTAAAAGTGAGAAATAATAATACACACCTTCCTGAGTTTGTTGAGAGCATGAAATGTGAGGGGCATAGCACAGAAACTGGCACTTATTCAGGGCTTACTTAATAAACATCAGATATTTTTATAGATTTAGTAGAACAACATGTAAATGTCTGTGGAAAGGAAAATTCATTTATAGGCAAAAAATTGGAAGAAAATTCACCAAAACATCAGTAGTTATATTTTTTTGATGAGCACTATTAGTGTAATTTAATTTCTGTATTTTCCAAATTTCCTTTCAGTAACACATCAGACTTTTATGAGTTTAAAAAAAGGAAGAAAGAAAGGAGGAAGGAGGGAGGAAGAGGGAGAGAGGCAGGCAGGCTTGGTTGCTTTGGCCTCCTCATTATTTCATCCTCTTTTCCTTAACTATAGGAACTTTCTCATGTTTTTTTCTCCTACAGATGTGATTCTTTTAAAGCAAGAAAAACACATAAATCACAAACACCTTTCAATAAAGGTTACTAAAACCGCTCTTCTTCCTTAGGAAAACCTTACCCTTCAAGTACAGCTAAAAACCATCCTCTTTATGAAGGCTTCCCAGGTTCCCCTAAGAGGAAGTAAAGGTCTCCTGCTACCTAGTGCCTGGCTATGGTCCATAAAATGAAAATAACATTCCTTTCTTTTGTGTCCTTAGGACAGCCTGGCACCCACTGTCCGCATGACCCAGCCCTGCGGGTCCAGGCAGCCCGTGCTGCTTCTTCCTGCTCCAGTTTCCTGGGTGCCAGAGATGACAATAAGGCACTGATTTCCCCCTCCTTTTTCTCATTCATGCTTATTTAACTACAAACTTCCCTGTGAGTTCTTCATCTCTAATTGAACCAGAAAAGAAAGCAGGCATATCCCAAGGGCAAAGGATAGGACCTAAATTAAATGCTTTTGGTTCAAGAAGAAGTAAGGGACAACTGATGTTGAAGAGAAAAACATCAAGGGATGTTTCTTTAAGAAGTCTGTTTCTGAAACACGCGCCCCCCCCCCTTTTTTCTAATGCTCCTTCTCTGTTCTCTGCCAAATGAGCAAGAAGGAAAAACTTGGTTTGATGGGAAGACCTCTGATTCATTCTTTTCACCATGCATATTCCTGCAAGCTTTCTTTTGGTCACATCATTACAATAACTTTGAGCAGTATTTGCTAAGAGGCAACAGTTGCGATTAAAAATAATAAAGGCAGCCTTGGACCAACAGGCCCCTCCTTTCTCCCCTTACTCAAAAAAAAAAAAGTGTAATTTGGTTTTATAATAATAAGGTAATTTAAGTATTTTTATTTGCAATAACGCATACTTATGTGATTTACTGAGGATGACTAGGATTTATAAAGTTATTTACAATAATTATTTTTAAAGAATTTAAAAATTATCTGGGTATCTGAAAAATATGAGCTCAAACACCAACTTAACCATTTTTTTTTCCTCTCTCTCAAATGTTGGGTTTTGGTGATTATCAAAAACTAACTCTCCCAGTGTAGCTTATGAGACATTTATATTTCAATAAGTTTCAAACTTGGGACGCACAAACAGCTTTCAGTAGAATCCAATCACACTGTTTTACTATGATTGTGCAAAAGAGCACGGTCCTCTGACCTCAGGACCAGAGACCAGGGAGCCCTCCAGTCTTGATGAATGCCATGAAGAGCATAGTTGTCCGGACAGCGGCAAATAGAGGGGATTCTCTGCTCTTATAGCTCCAGATGAAGATTAACTGCATTTTGTGAAACTAAGTATATCAACTCAAGAATGGTAGCTTCTAACTAGGCCATGGGTAGTTAATACAAATTAAACCCCAAATGAGCTTAGAAGGCATTGTAAATCATGGATGAGATAAGGGTGATCTGGAATAGGCTATGAAAAAAATTAAAAAAGAGCCCTAACTGGTTTGGCTCAGTGGACAAAGTGTTGGCCTGTGAACTGAAGGGTCCCAGGTTCAATTCTGGTCAAGGGCATGTATCTTGGTTGCAGGCACATCCCAGTGGAAGGTGTGCAGGAGGTAGCTGATTGGTGTTTCTACCTCATCAATGTTTCTAACTCTTTCTCCTTCTCCCTTCCTTTCTGTGAAAAAAAAATCAATAAAATATATATTTAAAAAAGAAAAAAGAAGAGAAACCAAGATGGCGGCATTGGTGAACAATTAAACTGCTGCCTCGCACAACAATTCAAAACTACAACTAAAAGACAGAACAAACACCATCCAGAACCACAGGAAAGCTGGCTGAGTGGAAATTCTACAACTAGAAAGAAAGAGAGGGGCACATGGAGACACAGAGGAGCTGCAAAAAGCTGAGGTATGGAGACACATGCGTGGAGAGGATAGGCAGCAAAGTGCCTGGCTGGCTTCCTCTAGCAGGAGGGAGACAGAAACCCCGACTGCACTGAACCCCAGTTCCAGGTAAGACTCATAAGGGGGGAGTTTGGACTGTCGTGAAAAGGGAGGAGTGCACGGAAACTTAGGGGAGCCATGAAAAGCAGAGGTCTGGAGGCACACGTACAAGTGAGCATGGAGACTGCTGATTGTGTGGCTGACTTTCTCTAGCGGGAGGAAGACAGAACCTCTCGACTGCACTGAACCACAGTTTCAGGCAAGATCCTGGGGACTCAGACTCATACAGGTCCCCAGAGCTCATGGAAACTCAGGGGAGCCAGAAAGGCAGAGCTCTGGAAGTGCACAACTTCAAGTATGCACAGAGTGGGCTGCAGTGATTATCAAGGGACACTGAGACCCAGAGGCCACATAGGGCATGGCTCACAGGAAGGCAAGGCTGTCTGCTCAGCCCTGAGACTTTGTCCCATCCAAGCTGACCATAGAGGCTTTTGCAATTTTGCAAGTCTTGTCTCATAAGGCTGACTCCAGCACAGAAGTTCTCCTTGCATAGACACAGCTGATCCTCAAAACCAATTGGCTTGGAGGTCAATTGCCCCCAGTGATAACAACAACAATCAAGACTTAATTACAACAAGGCTGTACACACAGTCCACAAAGGAGTGCACTCAGGTAACTGGGGAGGCGGAGCTACGGGACCATATAGAACACCTAGCACACAAAGCTACTCTACCAACTTGGGGAAGCAGCGAAAATGTAGAGACAAAGGAACAGATCAAAAACGAAAGAAGTGGAGGCAAACAAACGACTGAATATAGATTTCAAAACCACGGTTATAAGGTTTTTCAAGAATTTCCTTGAAAAGATGGTTAAATTTAGCAAGACCCAAGAGGAGATTAAATACACACTGACTGAAATAAAAAATATTATACAGAAACCTAACAGCAGATCAGAGGAACGCAAGAATCAAGTCAAAGATTTGAAATACAAAGCAGAAGAAAATACTCAACTGGAAAAGCAAAAAGAAAAAAGAATCCCAAAATTGGAAGATAGAGTAAGGAGCCTCTGGGACAACTTTAAGCATACCAACATCAGAATTATGGGGGTGCCAGAGGAAGAAAGAGAGCAAGATACTAAAAACCTATTTGAAGAAATAATGACTGAAAAATCCTCCCACATGGTAAAAGAAATAAATTTACAAGTCCAGAGAGCACACAGAACCCCAAACAAAAAAGAGTCCAAAGAGGACCACACCAAGACACATCATCATTAAAATACCAAGAGCAAAAGACAAAGAGAGAATATTAAAAGCAGCAAGAGAAAAACAGTTCATTACCTACAAGGGAGCACCCATACGATTGTCAGCTGATTTCTTAACAGAAATTATGCAGGCCAGATGGGAGTGGCAAGAAATATTCAAAGTGATGAATAGCAAGAACCTACAACCAAGAATAATCTATCCAGCAAAGCTATCGTTCAGAATTGAAGAGCTTCACTGATAAGAAAAAGCTAAAGGAGTTCATCACTCTAAACCAGTATTATATGAAATGCTGAAAGGTACTCTTTAAGAAGAGGAAGAAGAAAAAGGTAAAAGCCAAAAAATTGTGAACAACAAATGCATATCTATCAACAAGGGAATCTAAAAATTAAGTGAATTAAAAATTTGATCAACAGAATAAACTGGTGAATATAATAGAATCTGGAGCACAGAAAGGGAGTGGACTGATAATTCTCAGGGGGAAAGGAGTGAGGGGTGAACAGGGAGAGACTGGAAAAAAATCATACACCTATGGATGAGATCAATGGGAGGGAGCTAAGGGCAGATGGAGGGGTGGGAACTGGGTGGAGGGGTGCTATGGAAGGGAAAAAAGAGAAACAAATGTAGTAATCTGAATAATAAAGATTTAATTTAAAAAAAAAGAAGAAGAAGAAGAAGAAAAAGGTAAAGATAAAAATTATGAACAACAAATACACATCTATCAACAAGTAAACCTAAAAATCAAGTGAATTAAAAATCTGATGAACAGAAAAAACTGGTGAATAAATAGAATCAGGGGCATAGAAAGGGAGTGGACAATCCTCAGGGGGAAAGGGGTGAGGAGGATGCAGGGAGAGACTGGACAAAAATCATATACCTATGGATGAGGACAATGGCAGGGCAGTAAGGGCAGAGGGTGGGGTGGGAGCCAGGTGGAGGGGAACTCTGGGGGGTGGGTAGAGGAACAGTTGTAATAATCTGAACAATAAAGAATTATTAAATTTAAAAAAAATAAAAAAAAGTTCCAGGGCAAAACAAACAAACAAACAAACAAACAAACAAACTCCTTCTATTATAGAATTTGTTGTTCTCTACCTTTTTATTTTACCTTATAATTATTAGTCCTCAAATGTGTTTGTGTCGAAAGTACAGAATAATTGTTTTGAAAAAAAGTTCACCTATGAATAAAGATCTGGAAGATTGGTGGTATCTTATTTTTAACTATTATAGGCAAGTAATAAGCATGATATAAAGCTTTAAAGAAATTAAGATAATTGCCTGACACCTTAGAAAGAGCTAACTATATTCCTTTTGGCTGGTACTCAAATAAAAAGGATATGAATTCATTAAGCTGAAACTTGAATCCTTGTTCCAACTGGGCCAGATGATTTCAAGAAAACTAAGCTAGTTAGCTCTCAGCAATATCACAACACATGTGCTCATAGCACAGGCATATGACTTCCTTAGTTTTTAGGGTTTTGTTTTAGGCCTGTTTCAAAACCTAGAGGAATGACTATTAGGGCAAAAAGACATTTTGGCCCCAGACAATTGAATTTTATAAGGTTAGGTTACTAATGAATATAGGTCTTCTTTTGGTACTAAACATATAACCTAAGTGATAGGGTTTTAATTTAAAAATCAATTCACAGTTCTTTCCTTCTGATGTTTAACTGCACTGGTAATTATTGAGCAGTAGCTAAGGACAAAGTACTATGCTCAGTGCATACTGCACTACAATCACTGAATAAGAAACAGAACTGCCCTAACCAGTTTGGCTCTGTGGATAGAGCGTCACTCCAGGGACTCAAGGGTCCCAGGTTCAATTTCAGTCAAAGGCACGTACCTTGGTTGTGAGCACATACTCATGAGGGAGTGTGCAGGAGGCAGCTGTCTGGTATTTCACTCTCATCGGTGTTTCTAACTCTCTATCCCTCTCCCTTCATCTCTTTAAAAAAATCAATAAAATCTATTAAAAAAAAAAGAAACAAAACTTATCTCAAGAAATTAGATTTAGAAAGAAGAAAAACTCACATGACTACTCTACACGTGAAAAACAACAAAGGGTAATGAGGGGGAAATTAAAGAATGGTACAATTTTTCCTTCTCTTAATATCCTCACTGGAGGATATGTTTATTGATGAGAGAGAGAGAGAGAGAGAGAGAGAGAGAGAGAGAGAGAGAGAGAGAGAGAGAGAGAGAGAGAGAGAGAGAGAGAGAGAGAGAGAGAGAGAGAGAGAGAGAGAGAAGGAGGGAGAGAGAAGCATCAATATGGGAAAGAAATACTGACTGATCGGTTGCCTCCTGTAGGTGCCCCAACAGGGATCAAACCTAAAACCTGGGAGGCCCTGGTGATGGTGTGGGCTGCACGCCACCAAAGTCAGGGATCCACAGAACTCTGCTTCTTTCTCAAGGTGCCACGTAGGAGCTGTCACCAAGGCTCGTTTTTGCCCAGCCAACGTGCCCAAATGAGGAACAAACCCTTTCTGAGCTAGGAAGCCTGCTGAGGTTGACAGACCTCTGCCCTGAACTTTGGAGAGAACTTTTCCTGCCCCATCAGTTATCTGAAATGGGACCAACTCGTAGTAATTTTCTTCTTCTCTGAAGAGAAAGGGAGAGATAAGCAGAGTGCATTTTATTCACTGAACTCATATATTTACCAGTTATTTAAGTAAATACTGCTTTGTAGAGTCAGGATATAGAAAACTTTAAATGCTAGAATCAGTAGTTCCTACTGATTAAATAAACCATGGACTCCATGAGAGGTTTTGAGCCAAAGGTGGTAAAATCAGTTAGGCTAGGAAGGTCAAAGATCAACACTATAGAATCATAAACAACATCTTTGGCAGTGTAGGAAGAAGGAGCTGAAGAGTAGCTAACAGGATATTGCAAAAGGCCACACATTGTATAATTACATTTGTATGAAATATCGAGAATAAGCAAATCCTTAGAAACAGAAAGTAGATTAGGGCTGCCAAGGACTACGAGGAAAGGGAAATGGGAGTGACAGCTAGTAAGTACAGGGTTTCTTTTTGGGTTGATAAAAACATTCTGAAACTAGAGTGTGGTGGTGGCCGTACAATCTATGAATAAACTAAAAACCAAGGAACCCTTTAAAAGGGTGAATTTTTATCTCAATAAAGCTATTACTAAAAAACAACAACAGCAAACAATAATAAAAGCCCCACAAGCTGATGCTGACAACTTGGCAAAATTATGGAATGGATGGCTTGCAAATACTTTGAAAACACCCTGGTAGTTATTATGAGCAAGAATTACTTCTCTAACAATAGTTCATACCAAGTGGATTTTCCTTATTCCATTTGCTAAAAGATTTGAGAAGAATTTTATTTTTTTAAGTTTTATTTTATTTTTGCTTAATAAAAGTAAGATATGTTCATAAGAGAAAATACAAAATGCTAAAAAATAAAATTGCATGTATTCCTACCACCCAGGGAATCACCATTAACTATAAAAAATTTTTTTGCTCACTATTTTAAACTATGTTGTATGTACATATGTTGTAGGTACATATACAATTAAACCAAACTGTATACAGTCAGCACTACTTAATGATGGAGACAGACTGGGAAATACATCATTAGACAATTTTGTCCTGCAAACATCACCAAGTGCATGTACTCAAACCTAGATGGTGTAGTCTAATACACACACACATACCTCTAGGGTAGATGGACAGTTTACTGTGCTACAAGCCTGTACAGCATGTTAGTGCATGAAACAACACAAGATTAAATCAAACAGAGAAAATGATGCAAGCATGGCTTAGTAAACATGAGATGTTTGAGGATGCTGCTGGCACAACATGGCATACTGATTACTAAACTTTTTTAAAATAAGTAGAAAGACCATGTTCTAAAATAACAATCTATAATGATGAAAGCATGATATGCTAAGTAGACCGGACATTCTTCCGGACGACCTTCTGGACGAAGCCGGGCTGCAAGGGAAGCCCGGGTCCCAGGTGCCTGTGGCAGCAGGAGGGGAGCCTAGGTCAGGTGCCAGAGGGAAGAAACTAGTGCCGGCAGCCAGGGGAAGGAAGGCCTCCTACTGCATGAATTTTGTGCATCAGGCCTCTAGTAAAGTATAATATAGTAAATACACAAACCAGTACTATGGTCACTTGTTTAATTATTAAGTATATAATTGTATGTACTGTATTTTATAGCATAGTAGGTTTGTTACAACAGTATGTGGGTAATGTGTTGTGCTATTATATTACAACTAGTGGCCCAGTGCACAAAATTCCTGCACGAGGATAAGGGGGGGGGGGGCGCGTTCCTCAGTCTGGCCTGCACCCTTTCCAATCTGGGACCCTTTGAAGGATGCCCTACTGCCGGTTCACAGGGATCGGGACTAAACCAGCAGCCAGACATCGCTCTCACAATCCAGGACTGCTGGCTCGAGCAGCTCACCTGCCTGCCTGCCTGCCGGATTGCCCCTAATCACTCTGCCTGCTGGCCTGCTCACCCCCAACTGCCAGCCTACTTGTCTCCAAATGCCACCCCTGCTGGTCTGCTTACCCTCACCAGCCCCACCCCCCACCAGCCTGATCAACCCATTCTGGCCTGATCACCCCCAGGTGACCCAAGCTCCCAGCCCCTCCCTTTTTTCTTTTTCTCCCCTCCTTTCCACTCCCCCCCCCTCCACCCGCCTCCACCCAGCACCTCCTTGAGCAGAGGTCAGGGCCGGGTAGAAGCAGGTATCTGGGATTTATTTATTTTCTATAATTGAAACTTTGGAGCCTTGAGCAGAGGCCAGAGCCAGCCAGAGAGGGCAGGAAGCTTGGCTTCCTGCATCACTGGGGCAATCCAAGCCTCCTGCTAGCTCCAGCTTTGTGGACACCACCATCTTGGCTGGGTTAATTTGTATACTTGTTCCTGATTGGCTGGTAGGTATGGCTAGTGGGTATAGCAGAGGTACGGTCAATGTGCATGTTTCTCTTTTATTAGTGTAGCTGTCACTAGGTGATGGGAAATATTTTAGCTTCATTATAGTCTCATGGAACCACTGTTGTATATTTGGTCTATTGTTGATTGAAATATTGTTATTCATCACATGAGACTGTAATCAATTTTATAGATATTTTCTTTATTTTTTTCCTAATGCTATTAATTAAAAATTTCCATGATCTTAAATATATCTTTATAAACATAATTTTTACTGGTTCTATAATATGCCATCATATAAAAGTACTATGAAATATTTAACCATTTCCTATAATCATTCATCTTTCATCTTTTATTTCTATAAATAACTGTGATGAATATCTTTAATATAAATACTGATCCAGCTGAAACCGGTTTGGCTCAGTGGATAGAGCATCGGCCTGCGGAATGAAAGGTCCCAGGTTCGATTCCGGTCAAGGGCATGTATCTTGTTTGCGGGCACATGTATCTTGGTAGGGGTGCGCAGGAGGCGGCTGATCGATATCTCTCTCTCATTGATGTTTCTAACTCTCTATCCCTCTCCTTTCCTCTCTATTAAAAAAAAAATCAATAAAATGTATTTTTAAAAGTTATAAATAAATAAATAAATACTGATCCAACTTACTGATTATTAACAATAATCAACAGTCTCGATATGAGTTTCTGAACTGTAATTACTAGGTCAAAGGGTGTGACCCCTATTTAAGTCAGAATAAAGGGTCTGAATTGTCTCTTATGATCATATTGTGAACCTTGTTATCAGCCAGAATTGTTGATATTCTGAATGCAACCTCCTAGTGTACTAGCATTCTTATTGCCTTCTTCCTTAATAACTGGTCTTCAATGTGTAACAAAACTGAGGTTTAGCCCTAACCGCTTTGGCTCAGTGGATAAAAGCATCAGCTTGTGGACTGAAGGGCCCCAGGTTCTTCGATTCCAGACAAGGGCATGTACCTTGATTGTGGGCACATCCCCAGTAGGGGGTGTGTTGGAGGCAGCTGATCGATGTTTCTCTGTCATCGATGTTTCTAAGTCTCTATCCCTCTCCCTTCCTCTCTGTAAAAAAAATAAAAAAATAAAAAAAATATTTTTAAAAACAAAACAACAACAAAACAAACCCTGAGGTCTCATGCCCCTTTCACTCAACTCCCTTTCTTCTCTACCCATGAGACCCATCACCAGCCCCCGGAACCTTCAGTTCCCTTTCAAACATCTCCTCTCACAGAATTCATTCTGTAAAATGTAATCCCAAGATTTCCCCACTCTTGTCAGTGGGAAGCTGGACAGTGAAGGAGAAAATCATACAGTTAAGGAGCAAATGGCCCTACAGACATTTCAAGGTTTCTAAACTTGCCCTACACCCATCATCTTGCCTGCAAATCCTTTTCCTCATTCTTAAGTCAGCTCCATCTATTCACCCCAACAATTACTTCCAGCACAGGGGCCTGTAGCAGCATTCTCTAACCACTTCTGCAAATGACTATTCAATTTGATTTTCCTCACCTTCCCTTTATCCTGACTTAAAAAGACATCCGCAGCTATTATCTGCGGACATCACTCCTGGTGTCTCAGAGGATGTGTGACCCGTCAGCCATTCCAACCCCATCTCCCATTTCCCTCCCCACCTTCTTTGAGACTTTGCTACAAAGCTTCTATTTACCATGTTTTCAACCTCTTCCTCTCTGTTTTAACCTATAAGCATACTCAGGTCCTTTCCATCTTTTAGAATAAATTCCTCTTGAATCTTAAACCTTTAGCAGCTAATCAATTTCACAAATTTCCTTCACATCCCAACCCATTCAAAGACTACAGACCTGTGGGACCTTCCCCCCAACACCTAGGGGCCACATAATTTAAAATTCAGATAGAAAGGTATGTTTAATTTTAGAAAGAAAATATGTGTTGTGTACTGTGTTTCATACCATCCCCACAGGGCCTGTAGAAGCAGTCTGCATTCAAATTCAATATTATTTACGCAATGAAATGTCTGAATTTCACACAAAGTGGGACAAATGAAGATTATCAATCAGCTCAGACCCATTCAGGTCAGGCTTTACTGCCAAACCTTTCCATTTTCTGAGTTTGTTGAATTTTGAGATTCAAATATGGGCATGTGGTTTATTCCCATTCTCCTCCACTCACTCCATGATCCACAATTACAATTCTCTCCCCATTACCCCAGTGGCAGGGTTGGGAAGTAACTGCATAACGGGGACGGGTTTCCTTTGGGTGAGTAAATGTTGTATAGTTAGATGTGGTGATGGTTGCACATTTCTGTGTTTAGTCTAAAGCCTCTGAAATATAGAGATTAAAAGGGTGGATTTTATGACTAAATAAAGCTATTAAAAATAAATTTTAAAAATAAGACTAGGTGATGATTAGGCTGAGATGGAGGTCTGAATAACTCTGGAGAGGAAGATCCAGTAAAAGAGAGGGGAAAGAATAATTAAGCAGTCCGAGAGGAGGCCTGTAAGAATGTCTACAGATTTGCCTCATTTGGACGTTTCATGTAAGTGGAATCATACAATATGTAGTCATTTGTGTCTGACTTGTTTCAATCAGAATAATAATTTCAAAGTTCAGCAATATTGTTGTATATATCAGTGTTTCATTCCTTCTTTTATGGCCAAATATGCCAATGTAAGGATATACTACACTTTGTCTATCTGCTCACCAGTTGGTGAATACTTGGGTTCTTTCTACTGTTAGCTATTAGAAATAACACTACTATGGCCATCTGTGTACGGTTCTTACAACCTATAATAAAAGGCTAATATGAAAATAAACCAAATAGCGGAATGACCAGTCACTATGAAATGCACTACCCATGAGGGGGCAGACGCTCAATGCAGGAGCTGCCTCCTGGTGGTCCATGCTCTCGCCGCTCAGTCAGAAGCCAGGCTCATGGCTAGTGAGTGCTGCAGCAGTGGTGGCGGGACATCCCCAACGGCTCCTGGACTGCGAGAGGGCACAGGCTGGGCTGAGGGGACTCCTCCTTCTCTGGGTGCATGAATTTTGTGTATTGGGCCTCTAGTAGATATATATTTTCAGTTCCGAAGGACATATACCTAGGAATGGAACTGGTGAGTCATTTGGTAACTCCGTTTAACTTTTTGAAAAACTGCCAAATTGCTTTCAAAAGGCAGACATACTATTTTATTTTCCCGCTAACATTGTCCCAGGGTTCCAATTTATCCATATTCTTGTCAATACTTGTTATTTCCCTTTTTATTTTCTAATTCTAACCATCCTAATGAGTCTGAAATGGCATCTCATTGTTAGTTTGATTTGTATTTCCCTAAGGACTAATGATATTGGGCGTTTTTCCATGTGCTTACTTGGCCATTACAGACCTTCTTTGGAGAAATGTCTAGTCAAATCTTTGTCTTTCAACATTATGTTCTGCAGTGATTCCTAACTCTGCTTTGGAGTTAGGAACTGCTTGAGAATCTGATCAAAGCCAAAAAGTAAAACCAGGTATACACAAAGTAAGGCAAACAATTCTCCTGAAAAGACCAGAGCACTAAGACCACCTTTCAAGGACCCTCCAAATTAAGCACCCTTGTTGTACACTATAAGTTCTTAACTATGGCTGAATATGAAAGATCACTTGGGAGCTCTTAAAAAAATACATTACCACGTGATCCAGTGGTTCCACTTCTGCATAGACTGAAAAGAACTGAAAGCAGGGACTCAACCAGATATGTAGATGTACATTATATTCACAGCAGCATTAAGCAGCCTCACTTGTAAATGAAACTTTATCATAGGAGGTATGTTTAATAAAAAACAACAACATAGTATGTATAGGGTTTAGTACTATTATTTGTATCAAGTACCCACTGGGGGGTCTTGAAACATAACCCACCAAGATAAGGGAATTTACTGTACATACAACATGGATGAACCTTGAAAACACAACCTTGAGTGGAAGGAATCAGACACAAAAGGCCACATATTACAATTTCACTTACATGGGTACCTAGAATAGTCAATTTCATAAAGACAAAGTAGAACAGAGGTTACCTGTTCTACTGGACTGCAAAGAAGGGAAAAGTGGATTTTAATGAGGTCAGAGTTTTTGTTTGAAATGACAAAAATTTCTGGAAATGGACAACATCATGAATGTACTTAATGTTACAAAACTGTATACTTAAAAATAATAAAAAAGGCCCTAATTGGTTTGTCTCAGTGGATAGAGTATCAGCCTGCGAACTCAATGGTCCCAGGTTTGATACCAATTAAGGGCATGTACCTTGGTTTCGGGCACATCCCCAGTAGGGGGTATGTAGGAATCAGCTGGTTGATGTTTCTCTGTCATTGATGTTTCTAACTCTCTATCCCTCTCCCTTCCTCTCTGTAAGAAATCAATAAAATACATTTTTTTTAAAAAGTAAAAATGGTAAAGTTTATGTTATATGTACTTTACCACAATTTAAAAACACATACACACACAACAAATGACCAGGACACCTCTCCAGACCCATTAAATCTGATTTTAGAGATGTGGCTTGACCATCAGTATTTTGCTGAGAAGCTCTCTGGGTAATTCCGATGCTCAACAGGGTTAAGAACTGCTGTTTCTCATTCTTCTTGGTGGTGTCACCTACTTTCACTGTTTCCCAAATCTTTCTTTTCTTCACCTCTCAAAGGTTCCATTTCAAAAATTCAGCTCAGGTTCAATTCAGAGGATTGATTACTTTTCCCCCCGCCCTAAAATTGCCCTACTGAAAGAGCACCCATCTATTGATCATCCTTAAATTCCACATCAAATCATCCATAATGTGACTTTCCTCTTAAATATTCAAGTCTTCGCTCTCTTCATTATGATAATCACTCCTGCTCTGGGCCCAGGTCTTCATCATCTCTTACTTGGATTTACTAACATAAGTTTCCCTACTTCGCAGATAATTTCCCTGCTTAAAATCTTTAGTAGCCTCTACTCCCTCCAGGCAGAAGTCTATGCTGCCCCAAAGGTCACCTAAGCTGCCTTATGATGTAGCCCCTGCTAATTTTTTCCAGGCTCTTCTGTCACCCTACTGTCTGCCCTGGTTATGTGAGGTGTACATGGTTCCTCATCTACCACATACTACTTCTCACCTCTTTGCTGTGCTTGTTAGACACGGACAAACCATGTAGCTTTTCCTTTTGGCTAACTCCCACTCATCTTTTAAGTCCCAGCTCAGAGGACCTTCTCCCCTAAATTGAACTTCCTTCCTCTGTTCTTTAATAGCCTATATAGAACTCTATCATTTACATGTATAATATAATTATTTGTCTTTTCCCCTGCCAAACTTTAAGCTTCTCAAGAAGCAGAAGCTGAGAGCTGAGTTTGTGTTTGTCTTTTTATCTTATACCCTTATCAGAAGTCCTGACAATGTTCACTGAATTAAGCTGTTTTACAAAGTGCTATGGAGTTTGAAGCTATTGCACCATTGACTATCTACTATGCTACACCTGTATTATTTTATTTGATATTCCCCAAAATCCTATGAAGTCATTATTATCATTATTTCCAGAAGTACGAAAAAACAGACTAACATATCCATGTCCAAGGTCAAACACAACCAACATGTGGTAGAAGTGAGATTGAAATCCCAGCAGCCGACTATGGAGCTTGCACCCTCCCTCCAGGGCAGGTCTCATCTCCGCCAGCAGATATTTCCTTCCAGTTTTTATCGCTATGATTTTTAAAAACATACAGTTTTTTATCTTTTAAAATTTAAAAAGCTTTAGCATGTTTCTACATAGTCTTCATAACTAGCCACAGGGACAAAGGTAGAATGCTGCAATGAGAGTAAAAAACAAATCAACTGCTCTAAGTTCTAAAATAGGGGAAAGCAAGATAACACTCACTTAGGTGATAATGACCAGGAGCTAAAAATAAAATTAAAATATACTCTTAGATTGTAATAACAAAAGCAAATTAGAAATCTGTAATTTGGATAGACACATGAGAATCCATGTTGCTCTAGAAGAAGAAATAACAGGTGCATGGAGAATTTAGTAAATGAACAGACACTAATTAAAAACATACTTAAATATACAGGGATATGAAAGAGTTTAAAACCACTTGAAGAGATTAAATATACACAGCTGAGAAAACACACCAAGTGTATTGAAGGGATACTTCACAGAGAAGAGATATCTTAGACGGTTGGTAATTAAGTGTTGGACACAATACTAGCCAGTACACTGTTTCATTCTCAGAGCTCTGCAAAGCAGATACTGCCCCCAGTTTTGCAAAGAAAAAACAGATTCAAACAAGTTAACAGAGTCTTGATATCTCAAAGCTTTTAAGTCATGGCACGTAGGCTTCCAACCAAGCTCTGACTGCAAATTCCATGTTCTTTCCACAATTCTACACACTCTCTAACATAAGCTATTTAATAACTTCAAAATACAGAATAGGAGATTGGTCAATTTCTCTTACTTTGGTACATTGCCAGCAAAGGTACAGGAAAAGTCTAGGCAGATGTATTAAAAAATACATGAACATAGCATCCTCAATGCTGAGGAATGGCCATCCCTGGGGATCTTCAGCTGTAACATCATGAGAGAGGCTAGAGAGTCGAAAAGGGAATTGCCAGGCACTACTACCTATGGACCTTCTCATGTGAACTGAACATTCAACAGAGCATGCGAACGATGAGATTCCTTGTTCTCTCAGCTTACCAAGGGAAGCATGAACCTTTCTCTGAATCTCATGTCACTGTAATATGGTCATTATTTGTGCTTCTGCTTGAAAGTTTCAAGCCCTCAGACTGGCCCGCCACCTCCAGATACCAACTGTAACCAACAGTAAATATAGTGCATTACTTGCCTGAACCACAAATTATACTAAACTTAGGAGGTTTAGACATATAGGACTGGACTAGGCTCCCATTTAGGGCAATTGTGCCCTCAGTGAGCTCCATACCTGAAGCCCAGGCCTCTACCAGTGAAACAAAAACCGATTATTTGTTTGTTTGCTTGCTTATGTTGGGCAATAACTTGGTCAATTTCTCTTACTTTGGTACATCTGCTCACCTTTGTACAAGAAACCACTTCCCGCTTTTATCTGTTACCTTGTCTCTCTACCTACTTAACCCTAGCTACCCTGATAACATTTCTAACCACGTACATTAGAGAATTATGTCCCAGAATCTATTTCAACTATCTTGAAGTTACCCAAGGAGGTGAATAACCTGGGATGTGACAAGAGAGCGAACCAGGGAGCTCATACGAACCTCTGAAATGTATGGGTCATTATAGGAATTCTCCTTCAACCCTGGCAGAGTGAGATGTATATAACTCAACGATGGTTAGTTCTGACCAACATATATCCCAGCTTATTGTCTAAATGAAAAAACAAAAACAAACAACCAAATAGAACAGCCAGGGATTTTAACTTGGTTTTCTTTTTCTTTTCTTTTCTTTTTTTTAATATATTTTATTGATTTTTCACAGAGAGGAAGGGAGAGGGATAGAAAGTCAGAAACATCGATCAGCCGCCTTCTGCACACCCCCCACTGGAGATGTGCCCACAAGCAGGGCACTTGCTCTCGACCGGAATTGAACCCGGGATCCCTCAGTCCGCAGGCCGACACTATCCACTGAGCCAAACCGGTCTCGGCAACTTGGTTTTCTAATATTGGGTGTGAAGAAACGCAAGACCCAAAATCCTGTCCATCTTCTCAGTAAATGTCTCACAGGACTCGACTCTCTTGCACCCTATCCTGAACTGAATGGTCCATGCCCACAGCTTTTCCTGTGGACCCTCATGGGCTGTGCCAAGGCAGCTTGATACAGCTTCTCTCACAGAAGACACCATGACAAGACCTAAGACACCTCTCCATCACTCTGTGGGCTACCGGAGTGGCCAGCACAGAAGTTCTCTCCAAAGATAATGGTGATAGATAGAATCTGTGAGATATGTAAGACACAGCTGTTTTGTGGGCAGAGAGAGAATTTGAAAAGATACACCAAAAGAAATGACAAGACACACAGAGATGAGCTTTGTCACCATAGTTAACAAATATGTAGGGGCTCTTGACCTTACTTCAGAGTAAATCATATCACATGCTCAGTCCTTCCAGATTTCAATGGCTAGGCTATCAAACTGATAGGGACACATTTGAGTTGGGGAATTTGTGGTCTCACAGAAGTCAGAAGCCTCACTAAGAATGGTACTTAACTGCATCTCCTAACATGGCCTTGCTTTTACCATTGACAACCAATATGACCTTGGGAAATATACTTCCTTTTGGAGCCTCGGTTTCCATGTCTTTATAATTCAGAAATAATATTCACTCACAAGTTAACATGCAAATTAAACGAGAAAAGCACACAGCCTGATATATATGTCCCTATGCACAGGAGGCTACGTTTTGCCTTATGAAGAAATATGCATATTTAAGATGAGCTTCATTAGGGCAGGAGTTACAGCACTGCTGGCTCAAAGTTAATGTTAGTGAATCAACTATATATATAAAATAAAGTGTCTTTAAACAGAAACCCACTTAAAATAACATTATGTATTGAGTTGTGACCAGAGGTGTTTAAAGAATTCTGTATTTCCCCCAGAAACAATGACTCAATCTTTGCTAATTCAATGTTAGCCATGACTTTACATAACATAACTATCATGAATGAGAAGAATAAACTGTTGTTCATTAAAGGTGGAACATGACAGAAGTTGAGAATGAGTAGAGCCTGATCATGAAAAGGCCTTTTATGTCCACCAAGGAATGTACACTTCAAAATGCTTCTAATCTGCTACTGATTAGAAGATTGTGGGCTGGGGAAGGCTCTATATCATCTTGGTCCTTGGTATATCCCTCATATCTGGCACAGATGTGTCATCCGCAGGAAAGACTACTGTTCCCCACTGTCCCCCTGCTCAGAGCAGCACTGACAAGAGAGAACCCAAGGAGCCACCAATCATCCAGTTGCCACAGTGACAGTCAAAAGAAACAGCTGAAATTAAAGTTAGTAACGTACATTTAGTAGGTTTATAGCTATTCGTGTGGAAAACAATACAATAATTAATAAATAATAATACAAAAACAGTCTGTTTCGCCTACTCACAACTTGTAAACCTACTTTTGCCTTACCTTGTGTTTGCACTCAACGTGCATTAGCTATATCTCAAATGATCAAAAGCCACCTGTGGCTGGTGGCTCTATACTGGGTAGTGAGGTTCTCAAGTATCCTCTAGTGCCTGCTGATCATCCTCCACTGAAGAATCAGCCTAACTTTCACCATTTCTCTAAGGGTCCCCTGATCAGTCTTCTCCCTACCCCCTTGACAGTTGCTTACTCTTCTCCTGTACTAATTAATGAAGGACATGGCAAACTCTTACAATAAACAGCTGTTAAATAAATGAACAGGAAGATATAAGTGCAAGAATTAAATTGGTTATTTTGGGATTTTGCAAATAAACCAGTAGGAGGGTACATCAACTGAGGCCAAAGACAAATGCTAAAGCTATATCCATAGTTTACTTCCCTGCTCATTTCCAAGGATCGTGTGAGGTAAAACCATTTCCATCACGAATCCCGACAAGAAAGAATGACATCACCTAGGAATCAACATGCCTGTTAACTATTAAAGTTTCACCAAGTGTAAGTGAGCCCTCTCTGAACATCTGTGTAGACAACAAGCTCCTCTCTCAGGAATGCACACGGACATAAAATGACACACAACAAATCCTAAGCCAGTGTTACTATTCCATGGGTGCTCTCAATATCTGAAAATAAGGATCTTCATTTGGATACTCTAGTTTTTACATCGGGGTGTAATGACCTTAGAAACAGCAAGGACTAAGAAAAGGAGAGGTAGCTAATTAAGAAAATATACAGCCGAGGCCGGTTTGGCTCAGTGGATGGAGCATTGGCCTGCGGACTGAGGGGGTCCTGGGTTTGATTCCGGTCAGGGGTGTGTATCTTGGTTGTGGGTGGCTCATTGATGTCTCTCTTTCATCGATGTTTCTGACTCTCTGTTCCTCTCCTTTCCTCTCTGTAAGGAATCAATAGAATATACTAAAAAAATAAAAAAAATAAAAACAAGAAAAGTTCTAAAAATAAATAAAGAAAAGAAAATATACAGCACATACCTCCAACCTCAGAAGGTCTCCATACCCCATGAATCTAATGGTAATTCATAGTCATGTCTCATACCAATCTGTTACCCATGTTAATGCTCTCCTTCATATGGTGATCACCTCCTTCTAAAGCACATTTCTGAATTAGCTGTGAGTTACTTTTCATGAATGTTTCCAGTGCAAACCAAACACCATTTAAACGATGCTTTAGTCTTATAACAAATTTGAAGTAGAATAGAAATAAAGTTAATTAAACAAACATTAAAAAACAAAATCAGTTCTACCCTAATCCTTGTCCCTATGTTCATCCTGTCCCCATTCCAGAATAAATCAGCAGCTCCATTTGAACCCAGTATACATAGCAATTTAGAGCGTAGGCTATAGAGGCAATTACCAGGGTATGAATCCTACTTCACTGCTCATTATATTTGTGTGAGTTTAAACAAGTTACTTTGCCTCTCTGTGCCTGTTTCCCATGCAAGCAAAGTACAGCACAACCAATGTTGCTATAAGAACTAAATCAATATATAAGAGATCCTGCCGAAACCGATTAGGCTCAGTGGATAGAGAGTCAGTCTGCGGACTGAAAGGTCCCGGGTTCGATTCCGGTCAAGGGCATGTACCTGGGTTGCGGGCACATCCCGAGTGGGGGGCATGCAGGAGGCGGCTGATCGATGTCTCTCTCTCATCGATGTTTCTAGCTCTCTATCTCTCTCCCTTCATCTCTGTAAAAAATCAATAAAATATATTTTAATATATATATATATGTATATATATATATATATATATATATATATATATATATATGATTCTTAGAACAATATGTGGACATAATATACTCTACATAAAGATTAGCTTTATGGTTAACAATATCACTGTTGTTTGCTAATGTTATTTTCCTCATCAAAAGGGGGAAAATTCAATTAATAAAAAAAGAGAGGAAAAGTAAAAGCAAAGACCTCCAAATGTTATTTATCAATAATAAAATTAAATAAAAATAAAATTTAAAAATAAACATTTTCTCATTTAAAATTCTAAAACACAAAAGCAAAATTTGAAAAGACCAATTAAAAACAAATTGCTCAGTCAGTTAGAGCATAGTCCCAATATACCAAGTTTATAAGTTCGATCCCCAGTCAGGGCACATACAAGGATCAACCAATGAGTGCATCAATAAGTGGAACAAAAAATCAATGTCTCTCTCTCTCTCAAAATAAAAATAAAAAATAATTTTAAAAATCAATTTTTTTATTTTAAAAGTAGTTGTTATCTGATAAAGTTTCAACATAATACTTATTGACTAGTATATAAGGATTTACAGGAAAAAAAAACATGAATTGCAAATATAAACCTCATAGTCAATTAACTATTACTTGACTTAATATATAAAATGATGAGACCAAACATCTAGCTTCTACCTCAACACAAGCATAACTTGTTTTATTGCACTTCACAGTGATATTGTGTTTTTAAACAAATTGAAGGTTTATGGCAACCCTGTGTTGAGTTGAGCAAGTCTATTGGCACTATTTGTTCAATAGCAGTTGCTAACTTCCTGTCTGTGTCACATTTTGGTAATTCTAGTATATTTCAAACTTTTTTTGTTATTATTATTCTATTTGTCATGGTGGCCTGTGATCACTGATCTTTGATGTTACTATTATAATTGCTTTGGTGAACTTAATCAATACATGTTCTGTTCTGAATGCTCCACACATTGGCCCTATCTCTCTCCCTCTTCTCAGGTCTCCCTATTCCCTATGACACAAAATACTGAAATCAGGCCAATTAATAAGCCCACAATGGCCTCTAAGTGTTCATCTCTATTTTAAATAAAAAACTAGAAGTGAGTAAGCTTCGTGAAGGAGGCATGTTGAAAGCCAAGATAGGTCGAAAGCTAGGCAGGCCTCTTGTACCAAAGTTAGTCAAGTTGTGAAAGCAATGAAAAAATTCGTAAAGGAAATTAAAAGTGCTACTCCAGCGAACACCATGAGTGATAAAGAAAAGAAAAGAAAAAGTGAAACATCCTTACTACTCATAGGGAGCAAGTTTTAGTGTTCTGAACAGATCAAACCAACCATAACTTTTCCTTAAGCCAAATCCTAGTCCAGAGCAAGGTCATAACTCTCTTAAATTCTAGGAAGACAGAGAGGTATGGAAGTGACAGAAGTTGTTTCATGAGGTTTAAAGAAAGAAGCAGCCGAAACCGGTTTGGCTCAGTGGATAGAGCGTCGGTCTGCAGACTGAAAGATCCCAGGTTCGATTCCAGTCAAGGGCATGTACCTTGGTTGCGGGCACATCCCCAGTGGGGGGCATGCAGGAGGTGGCTGATCGATGTCTCTCATGGATTTTTCTAACTCTCTATCCCTCTCTCTTCCTCTCGGTGAAAAATCAATAAAATATATTAAAAAAAAGAAAAGAAAAGAAAAGAAAGAAGCAGCAAGTCCTGATGCAGAATCCAGAAGATCTAGCTAAGATAATTAACAAAGGTGGTTACCCTGAACAACAGATTTTCAATGTAGACAAAACAGCTTTACATTTGAAGAAGATGCCATCTCTATGACTTTCATTGCTAGAGAGGAAAAACCAATATCTGGCTTAAAAGCTTCAAAGAACAGGCTGACTCCTTGTTAGGGGCTAATGCAGCCAGTGACTTGAAGTTGAAGCCAAAGCTCATTTAGATTGCCAAAATCCTATGGCCCTAAGAATTATGCCAAATCTCCTCTACCTCGTGCTCTATATTTGTAACAACAAAGACTGGATGACAGCACATCTGTTTACAACATAGTTTACTGTATTTTAAGCCCACTGTTGAGACCTACAGCTCAGGAAAAAATAAAATAAAAGCCCTTTCAAAACATCACTGCTCATTGATGATGCGCATAGTTACTTAAGAGCTCTGATGGAGATATGCAAGGAAATTAATGTTGTTTTCATGCCTGCAAACACAAAATCAATTCTGCAGCTCATGGATCTAAGAGTGCTTTCAACTTTCAAGTCTTACTACTGAAGAAATACACAGTGATTCCTGTGATGGATCTAAGCAAAGAAAATTGAAAACCTTCTGGAAAGGATTCACCATTCAGATGTCATTAAAAGCATTCATAATTCACAGGTAGAGGTCAAAGTATCAATATTAACAGGATTTTAGAAGAAGTTGATTCTACCCCTCATGGATGATTTTGAGAGTTTCAAGGCTTCAGTGGAGGAATTAACTGCAGATGTGGTGGAAATAGCAAGAGAACTAGAAGTGGAACCTGAAGGTATGACTGAATTGCTGCAATGTCATGATAAAACTTTAACAATGAGGAGTTACTCCTATGGATGAGCAAAGAAAGGGATTTCTTGAGATGGAATCTACTCCCAGTGAAGATTGTGAAAATGATATCAAAGGACTTAGAATAGTACACAAACTTAGTTGGTAAAGTAGAAGTATTTTTTGAGGATTGAATCCAATTTTGAAATAAGTTCTACTATAGGTAAAAAGCTATCAATCAGCATCACATGCTACAGAGAAATCATTTGTGAAAGGATGAGTTGAACTGTGGCAAATTTCATTGTTGTCTTATTTTAAGAATTGCCACAGACACCCCAGCCTTCAGCAACCACACTCTCATCAGTCAGCAGCCTTCAACATCAACAAGGGAGGGCTCTCCACCAGCCAAAAGGTCACAACTTGCTGAAAGCTCAGATGATAGTTAGCATTTGGGGGCAATAAAGTATTTTATTTTTTAATATATTTTATTGATTTTTTACAGAGAGGAAGGAAGAATGATAAGAGAGCTAGAAACATTGATGAGAGAGAGACTTCGACCAGCTGCCTCCTGCACAACCCCTACTGGAGATGTGCCCGCAACCAAGGTACATGCCCTTGACTGGAATCGAACCTGGGACTTTTCAGTCCACAGGCTGACGCTCTATCCACTGAGTTAAACCGGTTTCGGCCAATAAAGTATTTTTAATAAAGGTATGTACACTGTGTTTTTTTTTTTTAGACATATGCTATTGCTCACTTAATAGACCACAGTATAGTGTAAACCTAGCTTTTATATGCACCGGGAAACCAAAAAAATGTGTGACTTGCTTTATTGCGACATTCGCTTTATTGTGGTGGTATTCTGGAATCGAACCCCAATATCTCCCAAGTATGGCTATATATTTCTCATCTTGACTGGATTTTAAAAGTAAATACTTTATTCAACATCAAGATGATAGTATTTGATATTTCAGGCAAAATATTTATTAAAAATATTAATAATTAAGGTATCTTTACAGTTAAAGCCAATGTATGCTTGTTATATTAAGCTATAACCCTGCATATTAACTGTGAGCTTAGTGAAAGGAGTCACTGCTACAATTAAAATACACACCAGACAATGCCAGGACTACAACACCTGAGAGAGAAATGGGTAAGCCATGAGATTTCAAACTTTTCTCAGCATTGCTGAGTGATAATTTTGGAGTAAACCCTCTATAAGGTCCCCGGGAACAATTTGCTAGCTGTTGCACAGATGTTTTCACTTCATTAATTTTACATCCCCTTGGCTTCCAAAGAATTAAACTGTGTATTAAAGATAGCCCAATACCTTAATCCTGTCTAAATCTTCCCAAACATTTACTTTCACAAACAAAATAATTCCTATGTACATATTTCACTCAGGTTTACAACACAATACTAAGATCACCTTGAATTCCAGCTTTTCTTACCCTATCTTCTGCACAAATTAAAGATTGCTCCCAGCAACAAACCCCCTCAGCCTGACAAGCTCAGACCTGGTTGTAATATTTGTGGTTAATTACTGTGGTTGGAATTCTCAAGTGCAGCAGGATTTGCAAGCTACTCATCCGGCTTGTTTAGATACTACCCTGATGTCAAAACTCATGCCTTTTAGCTCTAATCATAAGATTGGGGTTTTTCGCACTGCCAATCTCCAAAAGTAAAGTTTTTTTTTAAAAAATATATTTTATTGATTTTTTACAGAGAGGAAGGGAGAGGGATAGAAAGTCAGAAACATCAATGAGAGAGAGACATTGATCAGCTGCCTCCTGCACGCCCCACACTGGAGATATGCCTGCAAGCAAGGAACATGCCCCCCACCAGAATCGAATCTGGGACCTTTCAGTCCGCAGGCCGAAGCTCTACCCACTGAGCCAAACTGGTCTCGGCAGTAAAGGTATTTTTTGATAATACAACATAAAAGTATTTTAGAAGGTAAAGGACTAGTATTTGATGTCCTGGGACCATGGTCGGCACACTGTGGCTTGCGAGCCACATTCGGCTTGTTGGCCCCTTGAGTGTGGCTCTTCCACAAAATACCATCACCTGGGTGAGTCTATTTTGAAAAAGTGGTGTTAGAAGAAGTTTGAGTTTAAAAAATTTGGCTCTCAAAAGAAATTTCAATTGTTGTACTGTTGATATTTGGCTCTATGGACTAATGAGCTTGCCGACCACTGTCCTAGGAGAAAACCAACATGAACAGGAACAAAAACTACCGTGGTTTTAAGTGGCTGTAAATAAAATGAACTTCTTTCTGTTATGATACAAAGGAGATAAGGAACTACAACAGATGGATACCAGTTAAAACTACCATTTAAATCTGTACACGTGAAAAGTCATTCATGAAGATATGGCGAATGTATTCTCTGATTGGCCAAACAAGTTGTGCCAAAAATTCCTCTCAACAATTTAAAATTTCTTTTGGATACAGTAAGTCTTCACTTAACATCATCAATGGTTCTTGGAAACTTCAATGTTCAGTAAAAGGGCATATAATAAAACCAATTTGACCACAGCCTAATTGATAGAAACAAGAGTTGAATTTTTAAGACACAGTTCTGATCACAAAAACATCATCAAACATTACTAAAGACCAAAAACACTTCTAATATTAAACACTGATATAATGTGAGCTAACCACAAAGTTGAGAAATATATTCACGGAACATTCATAAAAACAAGTAAGATAACTATTTTCTACCCCATTGATTTCAATTCAGGGTCTCAGTGACCAGAGCCTGTCACCCCACTCAAGGCCCATAGGAGTGCCCACCATGGACAGGATGACCTTCCATCACAGGGCCACTCACACCCACCCACAACTCAGACAGTGACAATGTAGCCATGCTACCGGCCTCACGTGCACATCTTTGGAATGTGGAGGAACCTGGAGTTCCTAGAAAACCCCCACACAGACGTGGGGAGAACATACATTCTCCACACGGACTGTGGCCCCAGTCAGGTATTAATTTTTCCCCCTCATCAATGTTATAACAAAGTGACATTGGAGGAAGCAATGTTATTAGAGAGATGCTGTACAGTACAATTACATTTATTGAGGCTGGATTCCAGTGCCAGTTATTATGATGGTTTAAATATCTTATTTGCCTTTGTTTTCTCATATTGCTTCATGGAGTGGTCTTGTAATAATAGTATGTGCTCAATAAAACTACCTTAAATTATTCCCAAGTCCTTGGATCACTTCAAAGACTTAGATAAGGCAACAAAATAAAATTTAAAAGAAAAACAAAGAAAGCCCAAATACTCTATTTAACTTTTATTTTTCAAAATTTTAACATATGATGCTAGTGACTTTTGGGCTGAAACCAGTATGTAACCCTATATTATAGACAACTTAAAAGAAGTTGGGAGAGGCCCACAATTAAAGAGAAAATTCCAAAACAATCAAAACCACAGTTACTTAAGAGTTTAGTTAAACCAAATTATCTTTTTATGGAGATAAACTAAAATATCAATGATTTTTAAAAAAGAAAATCCCACCATAATAAGATGATTCATTAAACTATATTATGCTAAGATATGATTTATAAATATTATAAGAAAGAAAATAGCCTGTACTTAGTATAATTAAAAATTATGTTTGAGCTACTCTCACTATTTTTTTTAAAGATAGTTTGTAAACTCTCGATGCAGTGCATAATAGCTTGATAGATTTCTTTCCTAATCCAATCTCAATTTCACAAGAGAGATGTAAACAGTACACTTAGTGTCAAAATACGTGATTTAAAAATATATACAGGTACCTCAAATGGGGCATATCTGGTATAAAAGGTAAATGAAAAATATATTCATGAATTCATTCCTCAGGTACACATTGTGTAATAGTTAACCCTTCAGTTAAAAGCTTATAATTATCTTTCACCAATCTCATGTTTTTTTAGCATTATACCTTCCAAGGTTAGCAGAAAGGTACAGACTGCAAAGAGAATTAGTAGCATTAGCATGAGCAAAAGTGAACAAGCACAGTATAAAGACAAACTGGGTGTTTTTAGCTTCCTGAATGCAGCAGCATAAGGATGTAATAAATCAGAGGAAGTTAGGTACAATATTTATAGAGAGAAAATTTATTAATTAGTGCTCAGCCAAAAAAGAAACCTTCATTTATAACCCAAACAAAAATTAAATAATTTCAAATTCACTGCAAAGCTCATTTTTAAGCTTGAATTTCAAAAGGATATTGAAAAAATAAAGAGATGGAAATATAAAGCTTATACTTATTTCTTAATGATTAAGATTTGCATTAGATTCTTCTTCAGAATTTGAGAAAATGCTTACCAAAATATTTTCTAAAATAAGCACGAGGCTGTGTTTGGCCACATAAAGAAGCAAGAAACCTTAAGTCACTAAATAAACACAAAAGAAATAAGGACAAGGAAGGAATCAATTGGGATCGCATTGTATCTATTTGTTCCTGAGGGCATTACCACTGGCTGATTGTCATGCTCAGTTCTCCTGTCCTCCGCAACAGCACATCCAATCCACAAGCACACAGAATTCCAAGAACATTACCAAATATCAAATCAGAGCACTTGTGAAACACACCTTGTAATTGTCCACAGCCTCTGCAGTTCAAACCAGAGTTCGGCAGCTTGTCTTTATCTTCACCAGTGGTGTAAATAAAAACACCACACATCACTCTTCCAAAAAACCCACACCAAAAACATAACAAAACAAAAACAAAAAGCACCCCCCCACACACAATTAGCAATAAATTTATTGTCTCAGAGATAAATCTTCTCTATTAACTCAAACCCACCTTCCGCCCCGATGGCAACCGAAACACATGCTGAGCCCCCTGCCGCTTAGCTCCGTCTATCATTTGTTTCTAACCACAGCTGACAAACTAGCCTCACAAATCCTTTTTTAGCTGCTGATCAGACAGATCTCCCTTTGACAATCCAGCATGGTGGAAAACACTCGAAAATTCTTCCTTCTTCTATTCTACTGCTTGCTCTAAAAACGAGTTTCCTTTTCATTGAGATAATAGCCTTTTCTGCAGTCACATGACTCAGAAGCTACATTAGCAGAGCTTTATGATAACAGACTGAGTAAGCCTCTGTCCCCTCCTGTCAGGGGATGTCTTCTCTCTCCCTCCCCGCTCCCTCTCTATCTCTTCCAGCCTCCCTTCCTCCCTCCCCCTCTCTGTCACACACACGTGCATACTGCATACAAGCACTCATACTCTCAAGTCTAAAATCATTCACTCCTTTTGGGATTATCAATAAATATAAAAGTATTACTCTAAAATGAAAACGCTAACATTTTCTAGATCTGCTGCTAAAAATAACTGCTAACACAAACATTCGAAAGCCCGGTCTTCCTCCTTTCTCAAGGGTGTAGAACTCAGCCAATAACTCTCCCCTCAGCAGTACCAGGAGGCGGGACAGTTAGAAGAGAATGTGTACCGACCTGTTCTCTCCAGCTTTGCCCCCAGGGATATAAATCTGGCAGAAGGAACACCCTGGAGACATTATGGCTACCCACATATTGGAAATTAGTTCCTCATACAGTTAAATACATAAAAGCATACTTTTTAACACCAAAATGTACTTTTCTTAGGAATATATCCTCATTAAGTAATGTATAAACTGTCCCAAAATATTCCCACGGCCAAAACAATCTTAAAAGATGATAATAATAATCAAAAGTTTCTTTCAGTCTGGCCAATTTAATTCATTTCTGATAATCAATTCTCAAAACACATACGTATGTGGAAATGCTAGCACAGTGCCTGATACAGTGGTTGCTCCCTACTTTTTAAATGTCCTTAATAACAGGTTGAAGTGCGAGGCAAAGAGCAGCAGATTACATGAATGCCAGCTTCATTTTCAGTTATGGTTTGTTTAATATTAAAATGTTTTAAATCTACCAATCAAGCAACTTTGGGAATGAGTTTAAGCCCAAGATGTGCTGCAAAATAAAAAATGGACAAAAAGATGGGGTAAGGTGTTGCCCCCTCAAAGAAAACCACACTGGGTACAACACACAACTGGAAAAAAAGTAAACAGATTAAGATGCATCTTACATTTCTTGCTTATAATTATTGCCTTAGTTTCCTCATCTCAAAAATGAAAAACATAGTAGATATTAAAATACTTTCTTTTACTTTTAATTGTGGTAAAGTACCCATAATCTAAAAGTTGCCATCATAACCATCTTAAAGTGTACAGTTCAGCAATCATAAGTATTTTCAGTTTTGCAATATTTCTGAACTTTTCCATCTTGCAAAACTGAAACTCTCTACCCATTAAACAACAATTCCCCGCCCCCCAGCCTTGGCAACCACCATCTACTTTCTGTTTCTATGAATGTAACACCTCATAGAAGAGCAATTGTACAATATTGGTCTTTTTGTGTGTAAATATTTTAAATAATTATTATTTTAATATCTATAGATCAAGACAAAGAGTTTATCTAACAAAATCACTTCACATAAACTACAAGCCAATACTATACTGTGTAATACAGAAAAAATAGAATTGTTGTAGTGCAATTACACAGGATTATCAAGAGTTATCTATACTAAAAACTGCAATTTCTCAGAACTCAAAGAATTTGAAAATACTAATTCCAAAACTCCTAGCTTATCCGAATTATATTAACCACTCAACATATAAGTAGCTTTGGTAGGATGGAGTGGTGTTTATTTCTCTATCTCTCTCTCCTTCTCCCTTCTATGAAATCAATAAAAACAAACAAATAAATAGAATAGCCTAAAAATTGCAGTGGGCAGCTTTGTGAACATCACCTATATAAGTTTGTTCTTTTACTGCTCATAACATCATAAAACATTTGGTTATCTTATAGATCATTGATTTCTATAGAGGTAGGGTAAGTGATAGAAACGATGTATGTGCTTTATCAGCCATAACCACAATAGAGTTTCTACAACTTATTTATTAGCCAAACCGCGGGGCAGCAGCATAATGCTGTGAATTCCCTGATCAAATCAACCTCAATAAGAAAACTGTCTCCTGCCAAACATGTCTAAGTAAAATGTCTCCATCCAGTTTCGTATTCACACTTCTAGGTGGTTGCTGCCTGTCCTGTTTCATTTCCTGCTGGCAGCACCAATGGGTGCCCTTGTCTAACTCCCATCCTGAGTGCAGAGGGTGGCTGCAGCAGATTATCATGAGGAATTTTCAATTTTTTTCTTCATGAAGTCCACAGTGCTTACAAGGGAAATAGAATAATTTTTCAAGTTGTTTCTCGCTTTTGTGTTTGTTTATATATATATATCGTGTGTGTATCCCCTAATAAAACAGTAATATGCAAATTGACTGTACCTCTGCTACACCCTCCAGCCAATCAGAGTGAGTATGCAAATTAACCCAATCAAGATGGCTACAGTCACAGAGGACAGGAGCGAGGCTTGGGTTGCACATGGCAATGGAGGAAGCCAAGCTTTCCGCACACCCTGGCTGGCCCAGGGCTCTGCTTAAGGCAACAAAGTTTCAATGGCTGCCACCACGGAGCCAACAGGAGGCTTGGCTCCACTCCAGGCTATAAAGTTTCAATTATAGAAGATAAATAAATCCTAGATACAGTGGTACCTTGAGATACGAGTGCCCTAACATACGATATTTTTGAGATACGAGCCGTTGAGCGAGCTATTTTTGCTTTGAAATACGAGCAACAGTTGAGATAGGAGTAATCATGTGGACCGGCCAGCTGCACACGACCCACCAGTTTACCGAAACTCGAGCATCTCATAGTTTCCCACGCCTCAAGGTTACGGAATGAATTAAATTCATATCTCGAGGTACCACTGTACTAGAGTCTCTGCTTGGGTCCCTGAGTAGAGAGAGAGAGAGTGTGTGTGTGTGTGTGTGTGTGTGTGTGTGTGTGGCTGGCCTGCAAATCACCATAGGTTCCTTGCCCAAGCCACCCCACACCCCAAGTGAACCCTCACCCTGATCCAGGACAGCCTTTAGGACAAACCAGCTGGCCCCACCAGTGCACCAGAACTCTATCCTATCTAATAAAAGAGTAATATGCAGATTGGCCATCACTCCAACACAAAAGATGACTGCCCCCTGTGGTCAAAAGATCCTGTGCCCATGTGGACACAAGATGGCCACCACAAGATGGCCAGCAAGAAAGGGCAGTTGGGAGGGACCAGGCCTGCAATGGAGGGCAGTTGTGGGAGATCAGGCCAGCAGGGGAGCAAGTTGGGGGTGACTGGGCTTACAGGGAAGGGAAATTGGGGGGAGGGGGGAGACTCAGGTCTGTAGGGAAGGGCAGTTAGGGGTGACCAGGCCCACAGGGGAGGGCAGTTAGGGCCAAACAGGCTGGCAGGGAAGCAGTTAGGCATCAATCAGGCAGGCAGGGGAGTGGTTAGGGGGTGATCAGGCTGGCAGGCAGAAGCGGTTAGGTGCAATCAGGAAGGCAGGCAGGTGAGCAGTTGGGAGCCTGCAATCCTGGATTGTGAGAGGGATCCCAGGATGGAGAGGGAGCAGGCTGGGCTGAAGGACAGGAATTTAATGTTTTAGTTTCTATAAATTAGGGTGGAATTTACAGTCAGTGCAATAAACAGATCTTAAGCATGTGACAAATGAAAGCACCTATGTACCGGTAATCCACACTCATACCAAGAGGTTGTGCGTGGTCACCACCCCTGGAAAGTTCTCCTGTGCCCATTCTCAGGTTATCACCACCTTCTTATCCCCACAATAACCACTACTTTTATTTTCTATTACCACTGACTAGTTGTGCTTCTTCCAGAACTTCAAACCAATGGAATCATACAATGGGTACTCTTTATACTTCTTTCAGCACCAAGTTTCTGAGATTCATCTGTTATTATGAATATGAAAACCTTGGGAGGCCTACAGGTTTTCCGAGTTATGGCTATACACAGCAGTTTGTTTATACATTCTCCTATTGATACATATTTGGGTTGTTTCCAATTGGGCGTTTGTGGTAGACAGAATCCTGAGATTTCTGCAAGACCCACACCAACTGGTGTGCACCCTCCTAATCCCCAGGACTGGAACTACCCCAGTGGTTGTTAGTTGGTGCAATTGACAGGGAGATTACTGAAGTGGGCCTGGTCTAATCATGATGAGTTCTCTCCAGCTGGCAGTATAAAAAGGTAGCAAATCAAAACACAAGAAGGGTTTGATATGCTGTTGGTGATGTGAGATGGAGGGGAGGGACTACATGACAAGGAAGGCAGGTGACCCGTAGGAGCTGAGAGTGGTGCCCAGTGAATGCCCAGCAAGGAAATAGCGCCTCAGCCCTACAGCTGCAAGATACTGAACTCTGCCAACAAGAAGAATGAGCTGAAAGTGGATTTTCTCCCCAGAGCTTCTAGATGAGAACTACTTCTTGCTGGCACCTTCAGTTTAGCCTCGTGAGACTCAGTGCAGAGAATCCAGCCATGCCATGCTGAATTTCTGATCTCTAGAATAGTGAGTTTATAAATGGTTGTAGTTTGTGTAATTTGTTACTCAACAAAAGAAAACAAATACAGGCTTATAATATGCAAGCTGCTATAACACACATGTACATGTCTTTTAATAGACATAAGCTTTCACTTTTCATAGGTAAATGCCTAGAATTGCTGACTCATAGATAAATAAGTTTTTATAAGAAACTGTCAAACTGTTTTCCAAAGTGTTTTACCATTTACCCTCCCACGAGCCACGTGTGAGAAATCTGGGTGTCCCACATTCTCACCAATACTTGGCATTGTCAGTCTTCTTAATTTTAGCTGAAATCCTAAATCTGTTAGCAGCCTTCTCTGCATATGGGACATAATCCTCATATATCTCCTTTTCTGTAGAGTTTTCACTATAGCAAATACTACCACATTAAGCCCTATTGTGTATTCTTTGTACGTATGTCATAGGGGTTAGTTTTTTTGGACTGAAACAGACACTAAAGGGCAGGGATCATGCCTTTATCCCTTTAAATCCTCAGCATCATCTATTCTGGAGCTGCTTCTATAGATTGTGGTCAACCTTATGTACTGACATCTCTTTGCTTAAAAATGTAATCATGTAGCAACACAAAAAAAAATATGCTTTTGAAGAAGTCATTTTATAGGGAGGAAAGATCATGGCCTTGGAGTTACACCTTAGTTTGAACCCATATACTACTTGATATATGATTCTTGAGTAAGTGACTTAACCTCTCTGGGTCTCAGGCTCCTTGCCTGTAAATGGGGGCAGTGGGAAGATGCCTGTACTGTGTTATTATTTGTTACAATTCTATGAATCAAATGGAAAGCAACTATCCCAGGCCCTTGCACCAGAGGACATTAATTGATGATAACTAAGAGTTATTGTTAACTTTTAGTTTAATATTATGCTTAGCAAAAAAAAAAAAGACTGAAACAGTATCTATCTATTACAACTTTAAGGAAAGAATGGAAGAGAATACAGGCAATGATCAGAGTTGGTGAGGTGGATGAGGCCATAGGTGATTTCCAAACTTTTGGTAATGCTGTTTTCATAATTTTAAAACATGGCAAAATGTTATAACTTCTAAAACTGGATGAAGGGCTATTCTAAATTTCCATAATACTAACTTAAAAAAATAAACTGAGAACACTGTATCAAAAAGTGGCAAATGTTTAATCTACAAAGATTTATTGATATATTATGACCATATTTTATTCAAAACAAAATAAAAATAAAATGAGAACCCCCTGAAGATGTCACATGTAACAAGCTGCAGTATGTGAACAAATCTTAAATTGTTTATGCCATTAATCCATAGACCCATTAGCATTATAATCCTACTAGAGGCCTGATGCACAAATTTCATGCAAAGGGCTCAGCCCTCGCAGCCCGGGCCTGTCCAGATGATCATCTGGAAGGCTGTTCAGGATGGTCGTCCTGCTGTTTGGTCTAATTAGCATATTAGCTTTTTATTTATATAGGATTATATCTAAATATCAATTTTTTAACCAGATAAAATATAGAATCATTAAGCTATGTTAAATATATTTTTAATGCAATGAGTTTAATAAAAGTAAGAAAGTGAAAAATAACACTGCCCATTTGAATTAGCTCTTTTCATTAGGTACACAGTGGCCCTAGAATTATGACACTTGACCTCTGACCTCATTCCTCAAGAGCAGAACTAGGGATAGAGAAAAGGCCTATCAGTACATGTATTTCCTGTGCGTGCCATCCTGCTAATGTTGACTAAAGATTTCACTCTGTTGATATGTAGGAAAATGCGCCTTAGAGAAGACCCAACTGTGCTATAAGCTAGCAGTGAGCACTATTTTGTTGGGTTATTTCCAATAAAACAGGCTTATGCAAACAGCAGTGCATAATCGTCCATGATATCACTGCAGTTTATACCCACACAAAAGAGAGCTGGGGAGAAGGACTATAGAGTGCAATCAGTTCTAAACACAACTCTGTTCCCACTTCATGAAATGGGGCAATAGACAAACAGCACACTATAGCTCCATCCCAGCATTTGTACTGCAAGGATTTCAGAGGCTTCAACTTCTGAATCAGATGCTTCCCAATCAGTGCATATGCAAACCACTGCAAAGTCAGTCACCTTTAAAGAGGCAGTTATTCTTTGGAGTCACTGGAGTGCTACTAGGTTCCAGTTGAAATGCTAAGTGATCTGGTCAGCAGAATTAATGAGAGGCCCAGTGGCCTACCAGGGTTTAAACCTCTTATTCCTCAGGCTGCCAGAAAAATGCCTAAGGCTCAGGAAGCAGATTATATGCCACAAGAATCTGTTTCATTGATTGACCCAGTCCTCTGAGATTGGGTATTATGCCCTAACAGTCTCTGACAGGATCACAGACCATTCAGAAACGTGAAATCTTGGGGCTAAACACAATATGAGCTGCCATCAATTCTGGGACACTTGAAGCATGCATTTCAAATTCCCAGACTTGTTTAAATACCTAACTTCAGAACCATGCACACATTCAGGAGAAAACTTCCCAACTGTTATTAAGAGGACAAAAAGGAACCAAAGGCAGAGACTAGACCACACTGCTTATTTAAAATGTTCAAGGATCGAGGTTCCAGGTATAAAACAAAAGAGCAATAACCCAGCCTTTGATGGTGGTGGCTAATGGCCTTTCACACCTTGTCATCCTTAACTCTGGGGATTAGCCAGATGTGCTCGTCCAACTCTGGCATCCTCTGGATCTCCTCCCAATTGGAGCCCAAAGGAAGTGACAAGCACGCACACAGACAGAAGAGCCTGGCTCACTGTTCTCCCTGGATCAGAAAGGGGCGTTCCACAAGATAGTGAGACATTCATGTGCTTTCTTAACAACCTGTGTGAACTAAGATCTAACTAAAAGTTTTCATTTATCCACAAGTTTGGCACTATAAACCAAATCGTCAAGTTAGACAAAAAGCTTCTCTTTGAGGAGATGTTATCTTCTGAGGCAAATCATTAATTATTCATCGACTCAGAATTTCTGCAGGCACCAGAGGCACTCATGACAAAAGGTGTCGAGGAGCATGTGTTTGCTGTTTGTCTCTAAGACTGTGTTTCTCACAGGGTCCCTGCAGCGGAGCACCCGGAGCCAATTCTGATTCAACTTCAAGGTCACTTGTTAAATGCTTCTGAATGAGGTGGTGATTTCTTTCACTTTCCCCTCACCCAGCTCCTCTTTTTTCTGCTTCCGCCTTATTTTCTCTTTTGTTTCAAAATATGGTTAAATTATTTACCTTGGTTTGGAAGAGGGTAATGATAACTGAAATCACAGTAATAAGTATGGGGAAAATATCACCAGATAAAAAAAGAAATGTTTTTTTCATAGGCCACAGCAAGTTTATACTGTAATTAAGAAAACCCATTTTTAATACATGACCTGATGTCTTTCACTTCTTTCTCGCCTTTTCTTTTTCAGCTTTAGATTAATTCATTTTACTCAACAAATAATTCTTCAGTACCAATGAAGTGAGGCACTAAGTAAGGCAATACAAAAAGAACAGGACAAAATCCTCTCCTCCAGAAACCCATAATCAAGGAAGGCAAACTTAAAACCATGCCCAGAAATGCCACAGCGAGATCTGGCTGTTACAGGAGCAGAGGGAGAATGCTGATTTGGTGGGAAGGGCCAAGGAGGCTACAGAGACTACTCCTGCAGGACAAGCAGGACCAAGTGCACGAGGAAGAGGAGAAACAGGTGCACAAGCTGATGAGCATAAGAGCACACGTCTCACTTGGGCTGCAAGGAGCCCCCATGTCTAGATCAAAAGGGTGCCCAGGGGAAGATGGTGGGAGAAGAGGCTGGAGAGGTGGGCATGAGCGAGGCAAGGATGAGCCTTATCTGCAGAGCAGAAAAGGCTGAAGTTCACCTTCTAAGGAAGGGGAACCTGCAGGTTCTGAGCAGTTGAAAAATAGGATTTTTTTTAAAAAAAGAAAGTTTGCCTTAGTATGAACTTAGATAGAACTTAGGGAGAGCAGTTAGGAAGTTGTAGCAATAGTATCAGTGAGAAATGATGAGACTGCATGTAAACTCAGATACCTAACCTTTAAAAGTCTAATACAGCCTATCAATAAATATACACACGATCAAATAATTTTTGACAAAGGTGCCTAAGACAATCAAAAGTGTCTTCACATGTCTCTGGCCCTGGGAATATTGGATATCCACATGCAAACAAAATGATATAGGACTCTTACCTTACAATTACAAAACTTAATTCAAAGTATATCAAAGACATAAGCATAAGAGCTAAACTTATAAAATTCTTACAAGAAAATGCAGTCATTTTAGATATGACAACAAAAGCACATGTAACAAAAGAAAAAATAGAAAAAAATAATTTGGACTTCATCAAAATTAAAAACTTTTGTACATCAAAGGACACTATCAACAGCATGAAAATACAACCTATGGAATGGGAAAAGTATTTGCAAATCATACAGTACTAGATAAGGGGTTGATATCCAGTATATATATAAAAAATTCCTACAAGACAACAACAACAATAAAACCAAACAGATTGATTTTAAAGCAAAGGACTTGAAGACACTTGTCCAAAGAAGATGTACAAATGGCCGAAAAAAAGATACTCAACACCATTAGCCATTATGGAAATACTAATTAAAACCACAATGATATACCACTTCCCATCCATTAGAATGGCTACTATAAAAAAACCCGAATACTATAAAAAAATAAGTATTGGCAAGGATGTGGAGAAAGTGGGACCCTTGTGTATTGCTGGTGGTATGGAAAATGGCAGAGATGTTGTGGAAACTGTATGGTGAATCCTAAACAAACAAACAAACAAACATAGAATCACAATTCCATTTTGGGTATGTATCCAAAAATACTGAACGCAGGACCTTGAACAAACATTTGCACACCTATGTTCATAGCAGCTTTAGCCAAAAGGTCCATTGACAGATGAATGGATAAATAAAATGTGCTCTATACATACAGTGAAATACTCTTCGGCTGTAAAAAGGAAGGAAATTTTGACACATGCTACAAGATGGATAGATGAGAAAGACACATAACCTATGTGAACTTCCTAGAGCTGTCAAATTGATAGAGCTAGAAGAATGGTGCCCATCTCCCCCGGGACTGTGAATTCCAGAGACAAAGGTACCAAGGCCCTGTGCACGCTGTAGAGAGCTGCACAATCCAGTTCTTAAAATCCAGATCAGGGAAGAATCTGGGAAGTGACAATTGTGAGAAATAATTTCGTTTGGCTACAAGGTTTTCTAGCTTTCCCATCCCACCCCCCATCAAGACCCTACCAGTTGAGACTCACAGCTCTGGCCAGACACAGGGTGACACAAAACACCACCAGCCTTACAGAGAGGCCAGGGTAACCACTTGAGATTAGTGATCCTCACACTCTGCTGCATATTAGGTCAATGAGCACCATTAACATTAAAAAAATTCCATACCACTGGGAAAAAAAGAATGATGGTTTCCAGGGGCTGGGAAGAGGAATGGGGAACTGGTGTTTAATGGGGACAGATTTTGAGTTGGGGAGATGAAAAAGCTCTGGAGATGGATACTGGTACAACACTGTACAACAATGTTTGAATATACTTAATGCCACAGAATTGTACACTTAAAAATGGTTAAAATGGTAATTGTTATGTATATTTTGCCACAATTTTTAAAAAGTCTAATATGCCTATAGTTTAGTTCTTTGTCAACTGCCAAAACAAGGAAGATTTACTTTGATTCACAACAAGAATGTAAAAAGCAAAATACAAGAGATTAAATTGAGACTTATGTCTGTCCTCTGAGAAGGGACACCAAAAAACAACAAACACGTGACTTTTCCTTTGGGAATGAGATGCCTGGTTACTCTGTAATGATTATACCCGCCCAGTCAGGTTCAGGCCTACTCTGCCTGAGGTTCGAAGTAATTCATTTTAATTATCAGTAGTCCAACAAGTAGAATTATCCCCAAATTTAGGATTTTCTGCTAAACTTACAAAACAGAAGATAAAAACAGGTGCCAACTAAGCAAGACAATCTCAATAAAAAAGCAGAGAACAATTTACTTATTTCAGAAGTGAGAAAACTGAGTATAATTCAGGTATCTAAGATCCTCCTTAAGCAAGCAATGAAAAGCAGCCACAGGTCACTCTATGTAATCCCAGCTAATAGATGATTCCTAATTTATTTCTATTTTACTGTGGAATAAAGTAATTGACATATACAAATTCAAAGACAAAAGTACTGAGCACAAAGCGAGACTCTGAGTCTCTCAAGGCTCAACCCTTATCATGAAGTTTGGCAAATGCATAGCACACGCTGCAGTTCCCCCGTCTTCCCTGCACAGCAGACACTGCTAATTAATCACTTCAAAGCCTGTGTGTGGCCTCTTGATTCTCCTCAACACAGCACTCTAGGCAATCACTACAATCAATAGGAGTTGGCAGCAGAGATGAAGTCGGCCCGCCATCCCAGCACCAGGGTGAAGTGGGAGAGAGATCTGGGGTGGACATGACTCACTAGGAGAAGGTCCGGCAGAAACTCTGCTAATGGGAGAGGATGTCACCACCAGCAGCTCTGCACAGTAGCTTGTGCGAATGGAAAAGGAATCTGCTGATTTGAGCAGGGACCTCTTTTCCTAAGCTGTTTCGGACATCACAGAGATCGAGCCAAGCCCGCAGTGATAGGATGAACTCTGTGGTTCTTTGAAGACCGAGCTTTTATCCTTCATGAAGAATCAAGGAGCACAATTAGGAACATGCTCTTAGACTTTTATTAGAAAAATGATTTGCTGGAAAAGTCTTGCCCAGAGGGAGGGGCAGGTTTCCAGACTGGCCAGCTACTTACCATCTATCCCACAGCTTCCTTCCAGGTTCTACTCAAACTACATTCCCAACCATTCCTAGAAACCAGCTGGCAGAATATGGAGTCAGGGAAATGGTGGCCAATTTCCAAGTGATAAAAAAGTCATTCAAAGATAAGCACTGCTCCTGAGTGGGTCTCAACCATGGGAGCCCCAGGGTCGCTTTCTGTTTGCTGCACCTGGAAGAGTCAAGACCATGCTGCAACATCCAGCGGGTCAAACCACAAAGGGTAGCTTTCTTGTTTTTGATGTTTTATTATATCTTCCTCTTCGAGATGGCCAATTTCATTATAAAGAAGCCCATTTCCAAAGATATATGATACTGGACATTGGTTTAATTTTCCCTTTTAGAGATGAGAAGCAACTCACTGAGGTTAAGTAACTTACTCCAGGCTACACCACAGAAAGCTTGCAAAACATGTTATTTATTGGGTGCACAATGTGTGCCAACCATTATCTCTTTAATACTCTCAACAGTACTATAACATAGGTATCCTATCTAATAAAAGAGTAATATGCAAATTGACTATCACTCTAACACACAAGATGGCTGCCACCATGTGGCCACAAGATGGCCACCACAAGATGGCCAGCAGGGGAGGGCAGTTGGGAGCAATCAAGCCTATAGGGGGAGGAAAGTTAGGGCAATCAAGCCTGTAGGGGAGGACAGTTAGGGTTGACTTGGCCAGCAGAAGAGGGAAATTGGGGACAACCAGGCCTGCAGGGAAAGGCAGTTGTAAGGGATCAGGTCTGTAGGGAAGGGCAGTTAGGGGGAAACAGATTGGCAGGGGAATGGTTAGGAAGTGATCAGGCTGGCAGGCAGAAGCGGTTAGGAGCAATCAGGAAGGCAGGTAGGTGAGCAGTTGGGAGCCAGCAGTCCTGGATCGTGAGAGGGATGTCCTACTGGGATCAGGCCTAAACGGGGAGTCAGACATCCCTGGAGGGCTCCCAGATTGGAGTGGGTGCCGGAAAACACACACCTGTGCAAGAATTTCATGTTTGTATATATAAAAGCCTAAGCGACAGTTAACAACTAGTTATTCCATGCATTGACCACCAGAGGGCAGATGCTCAATGCGGGAGCTACCCCTTTGTGGTCAGTGCACTTCCACAACCAACCTTCCTTGGCCAGCTAGCCTCCTGCGGTCCCTACCCCTGCCTGGCTGGCCCTGATGGCCCCAATAGGGATTGGGAGAGACAGCCCTGATAGGCCCCAATCACCAGACAGGATGAGGGACCACACACATGCATGAATTCATGCACCAGACCTCTAGTTAATTTATGACATTTACAACTAAGGAAAATTAAGCTTAGAAAATGTTTTGGTAGCTTAGAGTCAAATTAGTAAGACCAAAAATCTAAACTCAGACCAGTTGAGTCCAAACCCTTAGTTTTTCCCCTCAGATGCTGCTATAAATAAACTTTATACATTAGCTACAACATGCAGGACATGAATAGGGGTACAAAGATGATTCTGCTCCATAAAGTAAGTTCATAATATAAAGAGGGAGAAAGGACTGCTATGTGAATCACTATAATTTCCATACACCTATTCATCAATTACTCACTGAGATCCTTACTATGTATGGAGCACTGTGGATATATTGGTGAGCCAATGCAATCCAAATCTTTGCCCTCCTAGCCTTATAATCTAGACAGGAACAATAAGCAAGATAAATAAATAAAAGATACAATATGTAAGATAGCAATAAGTGCTAAGGAGGAAAAAAAGAATCCAGGGATCAAATGTGGACATTTCAGATAGGGCAGCCAGAGACACACTGCCCTCTTTCCTAAACATATAGACAGGTAGCATGCCTCCTATTACTGTGACAGCCCAAACCAACCCCTTCCCTTTCAAATATGCCAGAGGGTCACTGGCCCTTCTGAAAACCACAGGTAACATATTTTTTCACCATTTCCGTCAAGCCTTGTGCTTTTTTTTTTTTTTCCCCAGCATTGTCCCTTGGCTTCAGTGACACTGCACGCTTTTCTTCCCACCTCCCTGCCCAATGTTGAGTAGACCTCAACCTGTCATCAAGCCAAAACAAGACCAAAAAAGAAAATAAATAAATAAATAAAACTATGGGCATTACTTGAAAGACAACCTTTGTTTTCCTTCTCTATAAGGTCACTCCTTGCAGATCTGACCTGACACAGTTTTATGACCATATTTATATTATATATATATATATATATATATATATATATATATATATATATATATATATATATATATATATATATAAATGGGACCCAATGCACACTTCTAGCCTCGCATCACCCAGCTCCGGTGCCCAGCTTTCAACCTCACATAGACAGCTCCCCCTAGATGTGTCCAAAATTGAACTCCTCCCCTTTCTGAGGAGTATATATATGCTGCTTCGCACTTTCTGTCAAAAAGTAAAGTTTCTCTAACTCTCTTTCTCTCTGAATCTTCAGACTCAACCAATTTTCAAGATCTTTAGATTCTATTTCTCTCTGAATCTTCAGACTCAACCAATTTTCAAGATCTTTAGATTCTACTTTTGCAGTTTATTTGATCATATCACATCTCTCCGAATCCCTCTGTAATAACTAGGATTTCCTTGTCTCTTTAATAGGCTCCCCCAGGAACTTCTCCCATGCCAGTTTTCTTCCTTGTTCAACTTATCCTGTAATCAGTATTGAATTCTATCTAGTGTCATAGTTCCTTCATGGTTAACATGGGAAGTTACCATAGAGCATATGTGAAATAATTGTAATAACCATCTAATCATAGTTCTTAACACATAGTAGGGACTCAATAAATATCAGTTCTGGGGGCGGGCCGCGGGACGGTTATGGGTCCTGGGGCCGCGCCCCTCCAGGGACTCTGGGTGGCGGCAGGGGCAGCGTGGGCAGCAGCAGCGTGGGCAGCGGGCAGCGGGCACTGGGCCCACGCACCGGTGTGGAGCGCACGGTCCACAGCCGCCTCCCGCGCCGCATTCCGGAGGAGCGAGGCGAACCCGCCTGCATCAACCATGCCGAAACCAATCAATGTTCGAGTCACCACCAAGGATGTGGAACTGGGGTTCGTCATCCGGCCTCACAAGACGGAAAGCAGCTCTTTGATGAGGGGGTGAAGACGGAGTGAGGTACTTTGGGGAAGGGTGGTACTTCGGCCCCCAGTATGCACATAGTAAGGGATTTCCCACCTGGTTGAAACTTGATAAAAAGGTGTCGGCCCAGGAGATCAGAAAGGAGAATCCCCTGCAGTTCAAGTTCCGGGCCCAGTTCTACCCCGAAGACGTGTCTGAGGAGCTCATCCAGGACACCTCACAGAAGCTTCTCTTCCTCCGAGTGAAGGAGGGCACTCAGAGCGATGCGACCTACTGCGCTCGCCCGCCCCCAACCGCGGTGCTCCTCCTCGTTCCTACCCGTGCAGGCCAGGTTTGGAGACTACAACAAGGAAATGCACGAGCTCCGGGCGGCTGACCCCCCAGAGAGTCACGGACCCGCACAAGCTCACCAGGAGCCAGTGGGAGGACCGGGTCCAGGTGTGGCCCGTGGAGCCCCGCGGAAGGCTCAAAGACAGTGCCATGCTGGAGTACCTGAAGGTCATCCAGGACCTGGAAATATACGGGATCAACTATTTTGAGGTAAAAAAATAAGAAAGGAGCAGACCTGTGGCTTGGAGTGGATGCCCTGGGACTGAATATTTATGAGAAAGATGATTAAGTTGACCCCGAAGATTGGCTTCCCGTGGAATGAGATCAGGAACATCTCTTTCAATGACAAGAAGTTTGTCATCAAGTCCATGGACAAGAAGGCGCCTGACTTCGTCTTCTCCGCCCCCCGTCTGCGCATCAACAAGCGGATCCTGCAGCTCTGCATGGGGAACCACGAACTGTACATGTGCTGCAGGAAGCCGACACCATCAAGGTGCAGCAGATGAAGGCCCAGGCCCTCGAGAGAGAGGAGGAGCAGATGATGCGGGAGAAGGAGGAGCTGATGCTCAGCTCCAGGACTATGAGCAGAAGACCAAGAAGACCGAGAAAGAGCTTTGGGACCAGATCCAGAGGACCCTGCAGCTGGAGGCCGACAGCATGGCTACGCTGCGCACCAATGAGGAGCTGGAGAGGCAGACAGTGGATCAGATAAAGAGCCAGGAGCAGCTGGCCGTGGAGCTGGCGGAGTACACTGCCAAGATCGCGTTCCTGGAGGAGGCACGAGGCACAAGGAGGACGAGGTGGAGCAGTAACAGCACCGGGCCGAGGACACTCAGGATGACCTGGAGAAGACCAAGGAGGAGCTGCAGCTGGTGATGCTGGTGATGTGGCGTCGCCACCCCTGTGTACGAGCCTGTGGCCTATCATGTCCGCGAGAATCTGCAGGAGGAGGGCACGTAGGATTTGGGCTACAGCACTGAACTGTCCAGTGAGGGCATCCTGGATGACCACAACGAGGAGAGGCGAGTCACCACAGCCGAGAAGAACCTGTGTGTGCAGCAGCAGCTGATGACTCTGCCATCGAGCTGTCCAAGGCCAGGGACGAGAACAAGAGGACCCACAAGGACATCATCCACAATGAGAATATGCGGCAAGGCCGCGACAAGTATAAGACGCTGCGGTAGATCGGGCAGGGCAACACCAAGCAGCGCATTGACGAGTTCGAGGCCATGTGAGGCCGCGGACTGGCAGGGAGGCCAGAGCCGGGGCGGGACCGGGACCCGCACGCAGACTCTGAACCTCGTATTCGTAGTTCTCTACTCTAAACCCTCCTTGTGCCAGTTCCTTTAAATAGAGTAGCTGTTTCAGCGGGAATATTCTGGGCCTGGGACGGTGGGGCTCCCCTGGTTATTTTCCTATTTGTATCATAGTGCCAAACGGGCCTGATTTTTACAGCTGTTGTTATTGAATCACTTCCTGTCTGTGCAGGGAGCAGGGCCGATCGAATCAAGGAAAGGGCCGCTGTACGCCTGAGGGGCAGCTCTGTGTTGGTGTGTGTGAGAGTTGTGTCATTAAAGCAACCCCGGTGGCTCGTCTGTGCATTTGAAATTAGCTCACATTAATAGATTCACTTGATTCTTGAAGGATGCATCTCTGTATTTATGTTTTTGAGGCTTAGAAACTGGTAGAAAGCATCACACACGTGCACACAGTAACACCCCGCCCCAGGCCGAGGCCTCCCTCATTCCAGATAAACAGCACAGAGGACACTTGTTTAAACTCCTGTTTAACAGTTAGAGTCTCCATGGTTGGACTCTCACCAGATTAATAATGATCAGCTATACAGTATAATATTTATATATAAGCAATAATATGGGTTTGTAACATTAGTTAAAAAGGGAAAACTTCATTCTGTATATTCTGTTACCTTTTACAGAATAATAAAAGAACAGGAAAACGAAAAAACAAACAAATATTGGTTCTCTTTACTCTTCTTTTATACTTACTCTCTATAAACTCAAACAGGGATTTGCCATTCAAGAGCCTGTGCAATGTACCTAGTTTTCCACGTTTGCCCACTAAATATTCCCCTAGCTCCATGGTCTCAGATCTGGACAAACTGGAGTTCACTGTCTTAGACTTGGTCTGGTGTGATCATGTAGGCACATCACTGCGCAAGCATTCAATTTAGAGTGATTCTCCCAGCCATTCTCTGCTATCTAAATCTTCCTGGTCCACCTTCCTGGTGCCATATCATCTCAATAGCACTTCCTTATGAAGTCTTCCCTAAATCCTTCATACAAGAGAACTTCTCCCTCTCAGTCCCCAGCAACCATGAGACTAATCTGACAGCACCTTTTGGCCAATTTATAAACACTGGTCATTTGATATGTGCTGAGCAATGTATCATGAAGTGAAGACACAAATGTAAAAAAAAATATGTTTTTCCTATATTACAGACAATAATAACACTATGTACTTATTTTACAGTAAATATATTATAAACTTGAAAGTGGCCCAGTACCAGCACTATGATTATAAGCTCTTTGATGTCAGAGTCTGTGTATTACTCATCTTTGTTTTCTCTATAGCACTTATTATGATACCTTTAATAATATAAACTTAAATTATTAAATCTGATGGCAGACATAACAGTTGTTGCATTTCAATAACATTTTATTCCAGAGATTTTTAAGTTGTTTCATAGCAAACTGTTGAGTGAAATTACTACTATCTGTAAAATTGCAGATGAAGAAATAAGTATTACATAGAAATTAGGTGCGTGAAATTCCTTTTTGATTTATATATAAACCAGGTTTCAAATTCAGTCTCAAACACTGATGCACAAATTTCAAAGTCTAACAAACATGTCAAAACAATTAACAAATAAGAATAAGACACACTCAATAAAACCCAAATGTCTATGTTTTGCTATTGAGGGGAGATCTCCTATGTAAAAGTCTTATGCCATATGTAAATGAAAAATTAAAATTACTGAGTAAATCACAAATTCACTGTATTGGGATCCTGATTCAGGTTAAACACAAGACTTAATAGTCAGAAATAAAGTCACAACCACAGCCTTCCTTAGAAAAAGTTATCTAAAACAAAATCAAATAAAGGTAAATTTTCCAATAGCTTAGATACTGTCAATATCTAAACATGCTCAGAGAGGAGAAATAATTTTAACAGTTAAAAAATACTACTTATTGGCCCTAATACATTCAGAGTTTGAATTCTCCTCAATGAGGATTAAAGGCCTACCTATACTTGGTACTGAGCTGGGCACCAGGCCTACTCATTTGCTTTGAACAGAATAATAAAGACCAAATCCATACTCAACTACTAGTATTAAGTATCACAAACACAATTACTATATGATCAACTAAAAAAATAATGAATAGTAATACACTGACATCTGACTCCCACTTTTAAGATAGTAAAGACTGTCAATTTGTTTTCCTTAAAAGCATAGCCAGTACCAGTTATTTTAATAAGAAATATATCCCTTTAAAAAATCATCAGATATTTAAATGAAGTTTCCAGCTAAAACATATGGAAGCATGGAACAGAGTGCGGAACCTCAGAGGGAAGGCGGGGGAGGACGGGGGAGTGGAAGGTAATCAACCAAAGGCCTTAAATGCATATATGCATAATCCATGGACACAGACAATAGGGTGCTGAAAGTCTGGGGTGGGGAAGGGGAGCCAGGAGTGGGTTGGAGGGAGTCACTGGGTGGAGGAAGGAGACACATATATTACTTTAGACAATAAGAATTACTTAAAAAACAACAACAACAAAAGAAAAAAACAACAAAAAATAAAATTTAAAAACCACTAAAAATATTTACGAGGAGATTACAAAAAAAGGAGAAGAACCACTGTTAATTATTAAAATGTGAACTGGTGAGTGAGCAAAGCAGACCTTTTCCTGGAGGAGCCACACTTTCTGGATCCTTAAGATAGCTCAGGGTAAAGATAAAATAGCTCACTAACTGGAAGGGAAATCGCCAAAGCTTACATATGTGACAATATGCTTTAACAGAAAAAATGAAGAAAAGACAAAATCATGTGTATCTTTGGCCGAGAGGGGACAGTTAGGATATGGCAAGTAATGAATGTGATGGCAAAATACTATGTAAAACATGAGTCTTATTTTAGTAAAGCATGTAAAGTGAAATAGAAAAAGCTTCAGGACATACAGTAGGTACCCTGTCTAATAAAGGAGTAACATGCAAATTAACCATCAATCCGCTACAACCACAAGCCACGCCTGCCAGCCAATCAGGAGCACATATGCAAATTAACCCAACCCCAAGATGGCTGTGGCCACTGAGCAAGCAGGAGGCTTGGGTTTCCCTGGTAATGGATGGAGCCAAACTTTCTGCACACCCTGGCCAGCCTAGGCTTCTACTCAAGGCTATAAAGTTTCAATTATAGAAGATAAATAAATCCCAACAAAAATGGCTGCAGCCACAGAGCAAACAGGGGGCTTGGCTCTGCTCAAGGCTACAAAGTTTCAATTATAGAAGATAAATAAACCCCAGATACCAGGGCCTCCGCTTGAGTCGCCTGCAAACCACCACAAGCCCCTCGCCCAGGCCACCCTTCATCCCAAAGTAACCCCATCCTGATCCAGGACACCTTCAGGGCAAACCAGTTGGCCCCCACCTGTGCACCAGGCCTCTATCCTATCTAATAAAAGAATAACATGCAAATTGATCATCACTCCAATACACAAGATGGCTGCCATGTGGACCCAAGATGGCTGCCATAAGGTGGCCAGCAGGGGAGGGCAGTTAGGAGGGACCAGGCCTATAAGGGAGGGCAGGTGAGGGCAAGCCTGCAGGGGAAGGCAGTTAGGGGCAAGCAGGCTAGCAGGGGAGCAGTTAGGCATCAATCAGGGTGGCAGGGGAATAGTTATGGGATGATTAGGCTGGCAGGCCTAAATTGTGAGAGAGATGTCCAACTGTCTGTTTAAGCCCGATCCCGGTAGGACATGGCCTAAACAGGCAGTCGGACATCCCTGGAGGGTTCCCAGATTTGAGAGGGTTCAGGCTGGGCTGATGGACACACACTTCCATGTATGAACATTGTGCACTGGGCCTCTAGTCCTATATAAAGAGGTAATATGCAAACTGACTATCACTCCAACACACAAAATGGACATCCCCCTGTGGTCAAAGATGGCCACCCCTATGTGGACACAAGATGGTCACCACAAAATGGCCAGCAGGGCAGTTGTGGGCAATCAGGCTAGAAGGGGAGAGAAGTTGGGAGGGACCAAGCCTAAAAGGGAGGGCAGCTGCGGGGGAACTAGGCCTACAGGGTAGGCAGTTAGGGGTAATTGGGCCAGCAGGGGAGTGGTTAGGTGGTGATCAGGCTGGCAGGCACAAGATGTTAGGGGCAATCAGGCAGCCAGATGATCAGTTGGGAGCCAGCAGTCCTGGATTGTGAGAGGGATGTCCCAGATTGGAGAGGGTGTAGGCTGAGCTAAGGGATACATGCCCCCTGTGCACAAATTTTATGCACTGGGCCTCTAGTTATGAAATAATTATAGTAACACACTTTAATATCTTCTAAATAGCAAAGCTTCAAATTAAGCTAATTTTAAGAATAGCTAATATTTACTGAGTGCTAAGCCTACTGTTAAGCACTTTATATACATTGTCTCACTTATACCAACCCTAGCAAGCAGGTATTTCTATTATGCCCATTTTAGAGTAAGTGTCAAAGCTTGGATTCATACCCAGAACTTGACTTAGTTCTATAATAAATACTGTATTAATATATGCTATATTAACATGCACTCTACTAACACACAGTTTTTTTTACGGTAATAAATACTATATTAACTTTCATGTAAATTTAATGATCAAGCACACATACAGGATAATTATTTTGCCCAATTCTCTCATTGTGCAGGAATACTCACACGGGTGGCTCAAATCTATACATGTTAAAGTACTTTTACAAGGAGGAGAGCAGAGACCAAAGTAGTGACGATGGGCTACTGAGGTGGAAAGAGAAAACTAGAGTGACTGACTGCAACTCCACAATCATAGTCCAGGATGGAGGCAGTAGGGATGTATGGGTGGGTGCCCAGGCACAATCTCTCAATATATTGAATATATAACTTTCAATGGTTTATCTGAGCTTGGAAGGGGGAAAGACAATAGGCCAGTGGACACCAGTGATATCTGGCTAAATGACAGCTGATGGCAAATGTGGGAAGACAGAAGAAGGCCTTAATCACAAAGCCTCCAACATGCCTCCAAGGAAATGCTCATTTTTATTTCATTTACCCTATTTGAGAGGCACTTTACCAATTAGAGGTCATTTTTATTGCCAAAAATGTTGCCAAAAATCATAGTTGATATATAATCTTATGGGATTATCAGAGGAAGAGAGTTACAGAGTTAACCAAAGGTTAAAAATGCCAACCTAAAACAAACAAAACAACAACAAAAAAAGAAAAATGCCAACTTGTACAGAATATAGTCAATGATCACTAGACTTACTGTGGTCATCACTGAGTTAGGTATAAATGTGTAATCACTATGTTGTACACCTGAAACTAATATAACATTGCATATTATTTGAAATTTTTAAATGCCAACTTTAAGTATCTGAAATATAGCAATAATTGTAAATTAATATGAAAATATAACCCAATAGAAAAATAAACAAAATATATTAATAGGCAATTCAGAAGAACCAAAGTGGTCAAAGTGTAAATGCAATAGTAATCAGAGAATGCATAGTAAAATTAAAATGAAATACCATTTAACACCCTTAAAATGTCCAAAATTTAAGTCTTAAATCACATATCCAGCAAACTGGCAATTATCATATGTATTCAAAGCAACATGCACAAAAATGTTTGCTCCTAAAATGCTTATAATTGCAAAAAAAATTATCAATAACTTAAATGTTATCAAAAGGTAAATGGACAGTGTGATGTATTCATATGATGGAATACTGAATACCTGGCTGTTCTGCAAATACATGAATATTACCTCCCGTATTACAGGGAAAAGGCAAATTTACAGAACAATATAAACAATATGATACTATTTAATGAGGCTTTAAAGCATAGAAAATGATATCAAATATCATAAACAATTAAATACACCTAGAGTAGAAGTAAAAAGCATGGTTACAACAAACAAAGTCAGGATAGCAGTTACCTCTGGAAAAAAAGAGAGAATGGCATAAATAACCCAAAAAGTAGGTGGGAGGATTTGAAAACTATTACAATTTTTATTTGATAAAGAAGAACAGCTCAGCTGACATGGCTCAGTGGTTGAGCATCAACCTATGAACCAGGAGGTCAGGGCATATGCTTGGGTTACAGGTTCAATCCCCAATATAGGTGTGCAAAATGCCCCTTACCAGTGATTCTCTCTCATCTCTAATTTTTCTATCTTTTTCCCCCCTCTTCCTTACTCTCTGAAATCAATGAAAACATATTAAAAATAAAAGAAGAGGAGCAACAATAAATATTTAAAATCCAGACTAGGAGAAAGCCACACTCTGGAAGTCCTGGATCAGAACACACTAACTTTTATTCTATTTGCCACTTCCATTTTGATACATAGAATTACTCTTTTCTAAAAGAATTAGCAACCAGGTTCTGACAGGCCTTGCAGTGGAAGCCAGCTCCCTCAGTCCAACTGAAATGCTGGCCCACTGTTCTAGACCAAGACTTCCCTCCTCGTCTCTTCCTCTCCATTTTGCCCCGAAATACATCCTGTGTACCAACAGCAAATCAATCAACATAAAATGTCCTTTGGTAATGTCACTCATCAGATCCCGGAATTTAAATCTCTGATGGCAGCTACTGCCTAGAGAATAAAAGGCAAATGCTGAAACTAAGCATTTAAAAGGCTCAAATACGTATTTCTAGCATATTTCTAGGTACCTTCTACACCTCTACAAGGCTCTTGGACAATGCTCTGTTCAAAGCCCTGCACAGGCTCTGCTCCTTCCTCTCCTTCTTCTGCGTAGAATGCCACCTCTCCAACACCACCTCTCTCCAGGTATCCAAAGCTTGGCTGTCTTCCAAGCCTTTACAACAGGTCTTATGCATCCCATAAAGCTCTCCCTGAGTGCCTATGTATACCACACACACATTTAAACATTTTTGGTCTTTCTGTTAATATTTATGTGAAGCTCAACAACACTAAAGGCTTCTTAAAGACAAGGAGCTCATTTAATCCCACAGAACAACTAAGAGTACTTTGTAGTGGTCAGGGTTCAATAAATATATTTTAGTTAAATGAAATTTGAAATGATACAGTTATATGACCTAATTTTTTGACCAAATATAATTAATGTTCATCCTTTGAATAATTACATTATTTTCTTGTGATATATACATTTACACATCAAGAACAATGGAGAGAAACCAAGATGGCGGCATAGGTAAACACCTAAACTACTGCCTCGCACAATAATTTCAAAACTACAACTAAAAAACAAAACGAACATCATCCAGAGCCACTGGAGGGCTGGCCGAGTGGAAATTCTACAACTAGAAGGAAAGAGAAAAGCACACTGAAACTCAGAGGAGCTACAGGAGGCAGAGGTACTGAGACGTGCATGCGGAGAGAACTGGCAACTAAGTATGCGGCTGGCTTTCTCAAGTGAGAAGAAGAGAAAAGCTCCTGACTGCGCCGATCTCCAGGTCTGGGCGAGACTCTGGGGACCCAGACTCATTCGGGGAGAAACTGGACTGTCTGGGAGTGGGCAGAACTCAAGGGTGGCTTTCTCTCAGAGGTGCTTGCAGGATTACCATGGGACACTGAAATACAGGGGCCTATTAGAACAGAGCTGATGGGAAGCCATTGCTGTCAATGAGACTTTGCCCCATCCAAGCTGAGCACAGAGGCTTTTGCAAGTCTTGATCATAAGAGTGTTTCTAGCACAGAAGTTCCCCTTGCATAGACACAGCTGATCCTCACAGCCAGTTGGCCTGGAGGTCAATTCCTCCAGGTGATACCAAAAACAATCAAGGCTTAATTACAACAATACTGTACACACAGCCCACAAAGGGGTGCACCAAGAGTGTCCACCTAAGGTAACTGGGGAGGCTGAGCCACTGGGCCCTATAGGACACCTAGTACATAAAGCCATTCTATCAACTCAGGGAAGCAGCCAAAATGTGGTGACAAAGACACAGGTCACAAATGAAAGAAATGGAGGAAAACAATTGACTGGATATAGAGTTCAAAACCATGGTTATAAGGTTTTTCAAGAATTTTCTAGAAAAGGCTGATAAATTTAGCGAGACCCTCAAGGATATGAAAAAGGACCAACTAGAAACTAAACATACACTGGCTGAAATAAAAAATAATATACAGAGATCCAATAGCAGACTAGAGGATTGCAAGAATCAAGTCAAAGATTTGAAATACAAGGAACTAAAAAACATCCAACTGGAAAAACAAAAAGCAAAAAGAATCCAAAAATATGAAGGTAGTGTAACGAGCCTCTGGGACAACTTCAAGTGTACCAATGTCTGGATTATGGGGGTGCTAGAAAAAAACAGACAGCAAGATACTAAAAACCTATTTGAAGAAATAATGACTGAAAACTTCTCCCACCTGGTAAAAGAAACAGACTTACAAGTCCAGGAAGCACACAGAACCCCAAACAAAAGGAATCCAGAGAGGACTATACCAAGACACATCATAATTAAAATACCAAGAGCAAAAGACAAAGAGAGAATATTAAAATCAGCCAGAGAAAAACAGTTCATTACCTACAAGGGAGCACCCATACGACTGTAAATGGGAGTGCCAAGAAATATTCCAAGTGATGAATAGCTAGAACCTACAACCAAGATTACTATACCCAGCAAAGTTATCATTCAGAATTGAAGGTCAGATAAAGAGCTTCACAGATAAGAAAAAGATAAAGGAATTCATCACCACCAAACCAGTATTATATGAAATGCTGAAAGGTACTCTTTAAGAAGAGGAAGAAGAAGAAAAAGATAAAAAATTATGAACAACAAATACGTATCTATCATTAAGTGAATCTAAAAATTAAGTGAATAAAAAATCTGATGAACAGAATAAACTGGTGAATATAATAGAATCAGGGGCATAGAAAGGGAGTAGAATGACAATTCTCGGGGGGAAAGGGTGATAGGGGTGCAGGGAGAGACTGAACAAAAATCAAATACATATGGATTCGGACAATTCCAGGGAGGGAGGTAAGGGCAGAGGGTGTGGTGGGAACTGGGTGGAGGGGAGCTATGGGGGAAAAAGAGGAACAATTATAGTAATCTGAACAATAAAGATTAAATTAAAGAAAAAAAAAAAACAGTAAGAACCATGGACTTGGAGTCAGAAGGTCTGTGCTTGAACTTGGGCTCCACTACTTACCACCTCTGGCCAAAATTCTTTCTCTCAATTGTCTCCATAAAATAAAAATATTCACTCCTATCTGAAAGGACTAACACAATTCTTACGAGAAACAAGTAAATTAGGAGAAGACCTATGTTATTATGCTAGAAGAGAGTCCATTACTCATTCATAAGTCCAACTGATATTTGCTTAGACTATTCTTTTCAATGCCAATATCTTGACTTCTTAAAAGAGTCTATAAACATACATTTCCTTTCTGTTGGGGGATAAGAAAGATGTCTTTGATTAGTTTATGAAAGAAGGAGAACCTACCAAAAATAGTCAATTAAAATATTTTAAGTATTAAGTAATAATCTCTTTTAAGGTCTTAAAATTATTCTCATTTTAAAATATCTTTATCATTCTATTTATAACATAAAGTACAAACAGTAAGTGTGTATAGCTCTGCTAAGTGCCAATGAAAATGGTTTTGGAAAGAACAGAGAGATTATAAAATTGCTCATTAGAATAAAGATGATCTCAATAAACTTTACTTTATAAAAAATCATTCTATATTTGACATCCTGCTTGGAACAGGACACATAGGAATTCATTAATGATTGAGTAGCTGGAGTACCTGTTTTTTTCAGAAGAATTTTTAACCTCTGTTATAAATCCCTGATGCTCCTGCTAGGTATAGTTGCCCATCTGAGAAGCAGCTACTCCTGAAATCAATTTCTTCAATCTGGAGTCTGTCCTGTAATCTCCTAGAGTTTATTCTTTAAATCAGCATTTGCTTGTTCTCTGTCCTCAATTGACTTAATAGACAAGACCCATCTCTCCCACTCAGCAGTGCCACACATTTCTAACTGCCTCACCATTTCGGTGACCTGGAAAGCTCACTGAGACCCACCTCTAAAAGCTAATTTTCCGTAGACCAATTTGCCTAGAATGTATCCTCTAACTTTAATGATACTGAATCTGCCCATTTTTTACATGATGTGCCAACAAATTGAAATGTGTGCATTCATTGTTTGTAAGCAAAATCTTACATATTAGGCATACTTTGATTATTTTTCCCTCTATCTTTTCTTTTTAGATTACATTTTCTTTACCACAATTCTAACTACGATATAATATTGAATATTGTAGGCTCGGGTGCCAGGCCTATTCAAATCCTAGTTGTACTGCTTACTAGGTGTGTTACCTCAGAAACATTATTTCACCTCTCCACATCTCAGTTCCACAACCACAATGTGAAAGGGTTGCAGTATTAAATGAGTTTTTGCAAATATAACTAAACAGCACCTGATAGGAATTCTGTACAAATTCTGTATTTTTAATGGGAAGTAAAACTAGTTATTCGAGAAAAAACTGTAAGTATAGTTTCATTGGTTAAACAATAAAATTGAACCAAGGATCTTTCTGGTGAATGGGCCCTTTTAAGCTTAAAAAAGTATAAATATGCCCGGCTGGTGTGTTTCAGTGGTTGAGAGTTGACCCATGAACCAGGAGGTCACAGTTCCATTCCCAGTCAGGGCACATGCCTGGACTGCAGTCTCAATCCCCAGTAGGGTGCATGCAGGAGGCAGCAGATCAATTATTCTCTCTCATCATTGATGCTTCTATTTCTTCTTCTCCCTGCCTCTCTCTGAAATCAATAAAAATATATTTAAAAATAAATTATAAGCACAATTATTATCAGCTATCTTTTCAGCTTATCTGTAAGAACATTTATAATTCTATTTCCTTGTATTATTTTAATGAGAAAAATGTTCATTAGAAAAAAATATTAAAAATTGGAAAATGTAAAAAAAAAAGGGGGGGGGGAAGCAAGCACTTATATTTCCACTATCTGAAGATAGTATTTAATATTGTGATGTATTTATTTACGAGAATATTTGAACAAAATACCATTTTTTTAAATCAGTTATATAAAATTGAATCTCAGTATTTCTAACAGCATTATAAAAATATTTTTCATTATTTCAGTCTTGAAAATATAATTTTTAATAGCATCATAACATTCCAAGTTGAGTTCATATATTTCATAGCCAACATGGACAGGACTTTCTTATAGCTGCAATCATGCCACTGATTCTCATTAACACTTATGCACACTTGCCATAAAAGAACAGTAATCAGCATCTACATATGTGGGTGTGCTGATTATTTTCTATGGTACAAATACTGGCATCATTCTATTATTTGGTATAGCCAAGACAAAAACTGTAGCATCACTGAAACCGGTTTGGCTCAGTGGATAAAGCGTCGGTCTGCGGACTGAAAAGTCCCAGGTTCAATTCCGGTTAAGGGCATGTACCTTGGTTGCGGGCACATCCCCAATGGAGGGCATGCAAGAGGCAGCTGGTCAATGTCTCTCTCTCATTGATGTTTCTAACTCTCTATCCCTTTCCTTTCCTCTCTGTAAAAAAATCAGTAAAATATATTAAAAACAAAACAAAACTGTAGCATCAAACAAATAAATGTAAGAAGGGAAAATTTTTAAAACAAGTTGTGACTTCAACTTAAATGCTAACCCTCATGTCAGTATTTCCAATTTTTCACTAGAAACAAAGACAAAGCAATTAACAACTTTAAGCAACATACACATATCTACATTCTTTTTACAAAATATATTTTTATTTATTTTTAGAGAGAGAGGAAGGGAGAGGGAGAGAGAAACATGGATGTGAGAGGCATGCCCACCTACTGAGGATTGGCCTGCAACCCAGGCATGTGACCTGACCTGGAATCAAATCAGCAACCTTTTGGTGCACAGAATGACATCCAACCAATTGAGCCACACTGTCCAGGACCACACACATAATCTACATTCTGACTTAAATTTGCCCATAATAAAAATGCATAAGTGTGCCTTTGTTGCAAATTTAATTTTCAACCTAATAGTTTAAGAGTGCCTTAGATTATAAGAGAGATTTTAAAAATACATATACAATGTATAGAGCATCAGCCTGCAAACTGAAAGGTCCCAGGTTCGACTCCAGTCAAGGGTATGTACCTTGGTTGCGGGCACATCCCCAGTTGGGGGTGTGCAGAAGGCAGCTGATTGATGTTTTTAACTCTCTATCCCTCTCCCTTCCTCTCTGTAAAAAAAAATCAATAAAATATATTTAAAAAATATATTTACACAGGTCCTGATGGATAGCTCAGTTGGTTAGAGTGTCATCCTGATACACCAAGGTTGCTGGTTCAATCTCTGATCAGGGCACATACAAGAAGCAATCAATAAATGCATAAATAAGTGGAATAACAAATCTCTCTCTGAAAATAAGTAAAAAATGTTTAAATACATATGCACATATTAACTAAAACCCTAATTAGTAATTTTGCCAGATTCAACATATACCACTTTATTGTTTGATTTACATATATTGTGATAAAAAATTAACCCTCCAACCCCTTCCCTCGGGCAACTACTGATCTGTTCTCTGTAGGATATACGCCACTTTGACTAACAGCAACCAGTGAAAATGTTTCTTTTACAGAAGCAATTAGGAATGCACCATGGTTTGGTAACCACTGAACTGAGAAGGTGAGAACCTAGATTCATGACCAAGCACAGCCCATAGGTAACTATGAAACAGCCAGAAAATTGTTTATTAAACTATAGGCCTTAACTCTATAGAATTTAAATGACTCCTAGAGCCTCTTCCAACTCTAAAATGAAGATGCTAAGAAATAAAGATGATTTACAGTACAATCAACTGACATGCAACTATTCACTACCATAGGGCAGAGAGCTTCGAGTCACTGGTGGAAATCATATCCTAGTGCCTGGAATTATGCTCAGTCCTGTCCCACCCATCCTGCATTTCTTTGCTATATAAATGCATTGTTTTTCTTTAAAAGTAAAAAAATGAAAATGAACAATTCTGCATTAGTCTTTCCTGCCACCAGGGCTCCAATATCCATTCTAACAACAATATCGTAAAATGGAAATTAAATATTTAGTTTTACTCTCATTGAAGAAACTTACATTTACTTTTCTGGAAGTACAAGAAAACCAATTTTGAAATCTGCCTAATCAATTGACATTAATACTATCTGTTCAAGTAAATATGCTTACATAGTCAAAAGGAACGTCATATGTAATCATGCTTGAATTCATTTGTTTTGTTCACATACCTATGAGCAATTAGTTTAAAGATAAAGACAACAATGATGAATTACCTACCCCATATTTATCAGAGCCGAGTACTGTTTTGTAGGAGTTTTTTCGAAGCAGATCAACTCAGCAACTAAAAAATAGATGAATATGCTTTAAAAAAAAGTAGTTTCTAAACGCATCTTTTTGCCATCTTTCAAACAGTAAACATTCACTTCTGGTCTTGATTATATACAAGATGCAGTACAGTAAATGACAGATTTGCCATGAACTTTTTTCTTCTTTAGTTAATTGGAAATAATAAGCTTAAAGAAGTGGGAGCAAAGTTAAGAACCAGAGAGTACTGTCAAGAAGACTGAGATTATTAATATTAAAATTTACATGTTTCAACTGACTAAATGTACCTGTAATTGGTACTCTGGTTGCAAATTTAAACGGCTACGCTTATGTGAGGATTGTGTAATAAGCAGTCATTACCCTCTTTCTTTTGTGCTCTCTAATGGGAAAACTAAGAAGCTCTTTCTCCTTTTTAAATTAAATGCTTTTAATAAAGTAAGATATTTTTTTTTTTAGGGGAACAAGTACTCAACTTCTTAAGCTGTAAATTACTAAAAGCTGCCCCCATTGGACTTGACTATGGAGAAAATAGAGTGATTTAAATGTTTTCCAGAGCTTACACGTGAGTGCTTTCAACATCAGAAAGTAAAACCAGAATCATGTCAGCGTTCTGTTCTGCCAAGCTTTAGACAAAGGGGGAGCAAGAGCAGTGTGGCCAGATCCTCTCCGCTAGAGAGAGAGACAGGAACGTCGCAGCACCAGAATGACCTAATGATCATTTGGTTCCAACTGCACGTGTCTGCACATTGGCTCACACAGCCTTGCGCTTGCAAACATGGCTTCTCCACAGTACACTGTCAGGCCTTTCCCTCGCTCCTGAATGTCACCGCCTGGTGCAGGAAGGTCCCAGCTAAAACCCTTTCATTCTCCACAGAAATAATTTCCACAGGAAAAATTTTGTAAAGATTCTAGTAAACTGGATAAGGATGTTGGAAATTTGTCGGGATCCTATGCACATGCATAATTGCCAAAGGAAAAGAAATATTAAAAAGTACAAATTTTGAGAATACTGATATCCACTGTATGGAAATTTACCTGTAAATACTTGAAAAATAGAATTTTGAAAAGACACACTTTCCCCCCACCCCTCCCCCCCCACACACACAAAAAAATGTGTTCAAACTTGGCTGAATCTGTGTGATCTCTGAACATCAGGCTTTTTCACTTTTCTTCTCCCATCTTTAAATTGCCTATAAACTTTCATCACCAGTATTCGGCTGCAGGTACAGACATGGCTAAAATGCACTGGTTCATCCTAAAAGGAGGAATGTTTACCGAAAGTAAGCCAGATTTAGTCAAAGCAAAGTGCATGCTTCAACATGAAAAACCCTACCCCCTCCTCTGAAACATCCTGGTAGTGTCTAACTCTCTACTCCTCCCTTAACTTCTGTCATCTTGGTTTATATTACCATGTGCTTCTCCTTTGATAATAGCCATTTTAAATGGTGAAAGAATTTTCTCCTGACCATACAGTTAATACAGCAGTCTGATAACTGATTGGCCAGAGAGCAGAGATCCTTTTGCTCCACCTCCTAACATCTGTCACAAGAATCATATTACAAATCAA